>JAQFZH010001430.1:0-21368 GCA_034695485.1 Entomobrya nivalis
TCATGTGTCCATACAGTTCCGTTTTAAGTGGGTTTAATTTAATTTTGAAAACTTGAATAGTTTACCCGATCTACTCACAATGCAAACCCACATGCAGTCTATTGAGAGGACAAATGAAAAATACATGTAGTAGTACAGTTTTTAATGCTGATTAAGAATACAATAACCATTTTCCCGAATGGGCATGTTTGGCTGACTTATCAGCTGTTTTTGTTGACATAAATAGGCGCGCGCTGCTTGCTTGGCAAGTGTCACGCACAAGCGTACGAGCATACTCACCTAAGCAAAACATCACATCGCACTAATGCTCTGAACTGTGCTACTTGCTGTGCTGCGCTGTGAATTTTGTGCTGTTTGAATTCATTTGACTAGTTTTGTGATTAAGTAAATTATTTACATAACTAATTGACAATTGTAAGCTTGATGTCATTATTAGTATGGTCTGGCTAGCTTTTTGCTGGTTCTGCTTTTGTGCTATTAATATTGCATCATAAAGTTCATAAAAATGCTTTTTTATAGCAAAAACATACCAGAATTATTTTGTGGATGTTAAAAATCGTTTTGCTATCAAATCAGTTTTTGAGTACTGATTCTAGTCGTGACTTATGCTTGAATCATTTGCATACGTGGCACTTGAGAAGCAAGGGGCGCGCGCCTATTTATGTCAACAAAAACAGCTGATAAGTCAGCCAAACATGTCCATTCGGGAAAATGGTTATTATATTATTAATCAGCATTAAAAACTGTACAACAACATGTATTTTTCATTTGTCTTCTCAATAGACTGCACGTGGGTTTGCATTGTGAGTAAGGATTACCAACTCAAATATCACTACCGAGATCATGTACTCATCGCATCCTAATGCATTTTTCAGCACTGGGCATCCTTTTTGGTCGGTTTAAACGTAAGCTCTTATATTTAAATTGTTTTTTTTTGTCTGTCATCATGATGCATCTGATGAGCAAAGTTTAAAAACTAAGGTTTTGACGTATGAAAATTTTATTGACCATTTAGAAAAATATGTTAGTTGGGCAATGAATAATTGTCAAAGTATACCGTATACCAAATAAAGTTCACAAAAAATACTTAATACTTTGAGTTTAATCCTTATTTTTATAAGCATAGTTGACATTTGAAGTTTAACAGCAATATACTGAAAAGGTTTTTATCAAAATGAATTTTACATTTGTTGAAGTGAAAAGAGCTGCACAATAAACATTCTCAGTAACCGAGGCATTTTATAACAACAAATGTACCTTCTTTCTTAACACTAGACTTTATACTTTCTAGATCCGTTCGTATAGATAAATGACGATAATCGCTAGCAGATTTGGCTTTGCAGATTTTGGTTTTATTGCAGTTGCGCATACACTGATATTGTGCATATTTGATTAAGCATCATTTACATTAATTTAAAACTGTGTTCGTCGTATTAAATGTAAAATGCTAGTAAAACAACATATATAGGACAATAACAGCACAATGGATTGCATGAAGGCAAAAATATAAATATTTTATTGTTAAATTCATCAAAACCATCATGGGTTTTCCCACTTCCCGTATACTGATACTTTAAATAATCTATGCTTTAATTACAGTCTGATTTACGGTATTATTTATTCAATAGTAAAATGCTCACCGTTTGATCAATAGAAAACATAATGCATTTTAATGGAGTAGAACGCTCAACGAAATTAAACTGACCAAACTTAAATTTAACCGGTGTACACGATTTATAGAACCTTTCCTCCCATTTGAAACACATCAATTTCCCCATCTTGCTAGACTTTGCCCTCTTCCCTTT
The DNA here is from genome assembly GCA_034695485.1 of Entomobrya nivalis. NCBI lineage: Eukaryota > Metazoa > Arthropoda > Collembola > Entomobryomorpha > Entomobryidae > Entomobrya > Entomobrya nivalis. The sequence continues at coordinate 1,806 of JAQFZH010001430.1, forward strand.
TAACCTGCCCAACATATCTTCAAAGTCCTCATATATTTCAGCCATAGCACCAACACAAACTAAAAGATGTAAAGTCATATTGACTGTAACCATTACGAAAAAAGCCAATGCTGGCGCGCTTTCCATAGTCCATGGCACCAGTAGCAATGCATTTATTGAGGAAATTAGTACAAGTATAGTTCCCACGATACTTGCAACCATGACATCACACTGCTGTACTTCGTTGCATAAGCATTCCAACAATTGTATTTTTCTGTAGCATAGTCCACTTCTAAATATGCCCTTTTCCGTTTCCTCCTTAGCTAGTTCCTCAAAAGCATGCAAAAAATCCACAAAGCTTAGTGCTCCTAAGACAAGAAATCCGCTAAAGCTGTATGTCGTACAATACAATGCCAGTGTCCAAACACATTGATTTCCTGCGAAAACTACAAACTTTGCAATGAAGTTTAACCAAATATTTTCCATATATTTTTCACTTGATGAGCATTCTGGCATCAAAAAATATCCAGCCAGTGATGGCTTGCAAGGTGAAAACCAATGCAGTCCAAACACTAAAAGGAAAGGGCCCATTGTCACGCAAGGAGTCAGACATGCACCGTATAAGAAATCTAATTTCTTAATAATCGATTTTTTCTGATCACTTCTGTTGATACCTTTGGAAAACTCTACAATTCCATTGATATATTGACACTGAGTGGAAGCTTTAGTGATACAGCTGTATTCCACAATCACTGATACGACCAACGCAATAAGAACTAGTGCCCATACCAATTTGTCGGTGAAGTTAAAGCTGTAACTATTTGTATTCAAACAGAAGGAGTGAAAGCCTTGAAATAAAATGAGGAACAGTGTGATGTAATGAATATACAGCTTTCGGATTGACGTTAAGCCTGACTTGTTATTGGAGCGTAAAACGAGCTGTGGTGGGTTTTCAAGCCACATTACAGGAATGATTCCTAGTTTTGACGGACAAAAGCAGATCATTCGGAAAAGTTTCTTATGATGGGAAATCGTCATTTTGGATGTGTAGATTAATTTTTACCACTAAACTAACAACTATGTTATAATTTTAAATGCTACGAAGAAACAGAATTTTATAAATAGGCTACTCCTACATAAATAGTTAGTTCTGCTACTTAATATTTAGAAATTCGATAGTATAGAATTTATATTCGACGTGTAATATTTTGATTTACAGAAATTTTTTAATACTGACTGTTCAAAATGCCAACTTAAAACACGTCTATACAGCTTGAAACCTTTCTTTAGATAAAATTTAAAGAGAACTTTTGTTGAGTATTTATGCATGACTGCCGAGACCAAATATGTTTTAATAACCATATTTTTACACGTGCCAAGTGGCTAGGCGTACATAAAGTGTTTTATACAATACAATTAAAAACTTACGCCACGCGCAAGTATTTTAAACTGTTTTATCCAGGACAGAATATGACGTTCAACGCATATTAAACATTTGATTTATTTATCCTGCAATTAATGATAAATGAGCAGACGCAGCTGGTCTGCTATATCAACCAGAAAGCTGGTTTGACGAGCTCATGACTAAATCAAAATTCATAACCACTCTCCTCATCAAACCAAGTGAAATTTTAAAGATATGATCAAGCTTGTGCTAGGAATATGGCAGTATAGTCCATTAAGTTGCTTTTCATTTCTACGTAAGCTCCATAATATCTTGGAGTTATGATAGGTTTATCGTAGAAAAGATCTAGACGCATGTCTATAACTTGGAATAGTGTATTAAAATCCCTAGGATATATTTACATACAGAGCAGTAAAAGTTGCAGATTGTTACAATATCGTGCTTTATACGTCAGTCAGACGTCAGTTGTCGGCTTATCCACCACATCACGCTAAAAATGTGGTCGTAAGTATTGACTCGGCAACAATCCAAAATCACCACAAATCCAACATATCTTGTTGATATAGAAAGAAAGAAAATGATAATGAAAGCAGATCGAAGTAGCCCTTGAAGTAGGTAAAGGCCACTGATCAATATACTCGGCATCACAAGTAAGACCTAAAAAGAAGTAAATGGAATCAATATTAAAATACACGATGATTAGGGCAAACAGTGGCATAAGTGGAAATAAATTGTAGATAGCTTGAGCAGTTAGAAGATACCTTATACTTCTTTCCTTATATTTTCTCAGCTTATTCATATTTACACTGGCATCCATGCAGTAAACTGTTCAAAAAATTTGATACAGAAAAAAGCAATTCAATCGATAAGTAATGTTTTTTGATAACTAAACATGGTTTACTTGCTCACCTCTGTCAAAACGCTGCTGAAGGCGTACTAATGCATTAAACGATATTTTAAGCTCGTTTGAATATTTATTCAAATGGTAGTCAATCAGTGTGCATCCCACAGAGGCGACAATTGCCACCAAGTACAAAGTGATGTGAAGCCATCCGAGAGCAGAGTGGAAAGCTGGTGTTATGAATATATACGGAATTAAAAGTGAGCCATAAGCTAAAAGAAAGGACACTTCAAGAAATCTGTACAAGGTTGTTTTATAACTCGGATTGTAGCTTAGAGTCGAGGAGTTGGTGAAGCAGAGTGGTGTCTCGTGCCATACCGTTTGAAACACTTGGCCGTAAAGCTGTGCAACTCCTTCTGGGGATTGAAGGAGGAGCTTTATGTCGTTTTTAATATAGGCTTGGAAGCTTGTGATATAAACTGTTAAATATTTTGATGGCCTTCCGTCAAAGTGGAGAGTACTGAAATGTATAATATAGAATATATTGTGAATGCTCGTCTTGAGAAACAATTTCCGTTATAAAAAATAATCTTGTTGCAAACTATAAGGATCAAATATCATTTAAATTAATATTTTCGTGGACAATGATAAGACCAGAATTATTTTTGAAAACTTAACAGGATGTCATTTCGTTTTAAATTGAATAGGAGGAAAAAATTGATGTAGCGAGGGATTTTGGTTTAGGTACTCTGTTAAAAAGTGCGTATATGGATCTAGATTGATTTATTCTATCTCTGTTATTATTCAGATCAAACCTTGATTTTGAATGAAAACTTGCTGTAATTTAAAATCAAGGTGAATTATGGGTATTTTTTGACATCCGATCTTTTTTTGAAGTTTACTTGACACTCAATTGTTTAAATATGTAATTGTTAACTAAGGTGTAAGCTAAACTTTCAAATCAATTTTTTTATGTCATGTTATAAAAAAGATAGCTAAGGAACTACTTAAGCAAACCTTTTATTTAAAATACCATTTTTTGGGCAATCTCTACAAACATTAGTTCAATTTCAATGGTGAAATTTGGTTTCAGTATAATGCTAACATATGCAACGATTCTATTTGATTCCATTACTTCATGTATTCACATAGATCATATTTTTAAAAAGCACAATGGAACGAATTAGGCAAAAAATGGGAATATTTTATTGTTAAATCCGTAAATAATATAATTTTAACGGCTTTATTATTTACAATATACAATTTATTTACGCAGTTTCATCAAAAGCATGCAAAAAATCTACAAAACTTAATACTCCGAGAACAAGGAAGCCACTAAAGCCGTATGTCGTAAAATACAATGCTAGGCCCATTGATTTCCCGCGAAAACTATAACCTTTGCAATCCAATTAAGTGTCAAATAATACATGTGATTGTTGCTTGATGAGCATTCTGGCATCAAAAAGTATCCAGCTAGAGATGGCTTGCAAGGTGAAAACCAATGTAGTCCAAACACTAAAAGGAAAGGACCCATTGTCACGCAAGGTGTCAAACAGGCGCCGTATAGGAAATCCAATTTCTCGATAATCGATTTTTTCGTATCACTTATTTTGATATTTTTGGAAAACTCTACAATTCCATTGATGTACTGACACTGAGTTGAAGCTTTACTAATACAACTGTATTCGACAATTACTGATACGACCAATGCTATGGGAACTAATGCCAAGTAACTAAAGTAAAGAATTTTGGTATAGAATTCATAAATGTCTGTTGAAAATAATTTAAATATTGACTATAGTTCTACACGTGCCAATTCGCTAGTGCTTTATACAATACTATTAAAAATTCATTCCACGCGCCACTTATTTAAAATGTTCTATCAAGAGCTGAATACAACTTTCAACTTGTTTTCAACATTTGACTTATTTATCCTACAGTTAATGATAAATGAGCAGAAGCAGCTAGGCTGATTCTGATGGCAACGTGTCTTCAACTAGAAAGCCGATCTCATTACTAAATCAACATTCATAACCACTCTTTTATCAAACCATGCGAAATTTTAAGATACAACCCAGCACCTGTTATCAATGTGATAGTATGGCCAATCAAGTTGTTCTTAATTTCCATTTAAATATTGTAACATGTTGGAGTTATGTTGTCATGGCGTTTTATCGTAGAACTAGAAAATATCTAGTCCAATGTCTACAACTTGGAGTTGCGGAATAAAATCTCTTCATTCCACTTACTTAATTATATATCTTAATTGCAGATATAAGAAAAGATTACAACATATTGTTTTATGCTTAAGACCATAACAGAATGAGGCGATGGCAACACAAAATATTTTGTTGGCCTCTCAATGCTCTAAGAAATACAATGTAATATTTGTGCCACGCTATAAACTTCGAAGTGATAAAACAGATAGCAGAAGATTTTATTCAATTTAAAGAAAAAGGTGATGCGGCAAGCTCATTAGCAAATCAACGTTACTTAACACTATCTTACCAGAAAATCCGATATTTGAGATATAATACGTATATAATAAAGCACATTTAAGTCAAACATCGCCATATTATTATTGCTAATTTTAACAATTTCTAGACATTTATTGCACAGCTAAATTCAAACAGCTCGCATTAGACACCACATTTTTAATATTCCTTACCCAAAAGTAAAAAACTTACAGACTGATCAATAGCAAACATTATACAATTTAGAGGAGTCAGGCGCTCAACAAAATTGAACCGTCCAACTTTAAACTTAACCGGTGTACATGACATGTAGAATCTTTCTCGCCATTTAAAACACAAACGTTTTTGTTTCACAACCAGCCCTCCAAATTTCAATTTACTAAGCACATCCCCAAACTCTTCAAATATTTCTGCCATTGTTCCAATACAAATTAAAAGGAATGAGCCCATGTTCATTGTACATAACCAAAAAACTACCAACCCAGGTGCATTTTCCATGGTCCATGGTACTAGTAACAATGCATTAATTGCAGAAACAAGAACAAAGTTTGCTCCCACAATGCTTGTCACCATCAGATCAGACTGCTGTACCTCGTTACATAAGCAGCCTAATATTTGTATTTTCCTGTAACATAAGCCACTTCGATAAATTCCATTTTTCGTTTCGTCTTTTGTCGTTTTCTCGAAAGCGTGCAAGAAATTTCCAAAACTTAGGACGCCCAAACAAAAGAAAATACAAACGCAGTATGTCACACAAAACAATTCTGCAGCAATTAACCAATGTTTTGCTGCAAAAACAACAACCTTAATAGCAAAATTTATACTAGTATTTTCCAGATGTTGGTAATTGGACGAGCATTCTGGTATCAAAGGATATCCTGCAAGTGATGGTGTACATGGCGACCACCATTGCACCCCGTACAAGAATAGAAATGGACCCACGACTACGGAAGGCGTCATACAGACGGCATATAATAAATTCAGTTTCTTGATTACAGACTTATCTTTGAAGCTTCTTTCAATGTTCTTTGAAAACTCCACAATTCCGTTTACGTAATTACGTTGAGAAGCTGCTTTGAAAACACAGCTAGTTTCTAAAAGAATTGATGCTAACAACCCAAATAGAACTAATCCGTAAACCATATTATCAGTAAAGCTAAAATTGTGTGGTTCGGGATCAAAATAGTAGCAATTTAAGCCTTGCAATGGAATCAGTGAGTAAATCAGGTACTGAATTAGAAGTTTCCGTTTTGCGGTTAAGCCTGATTTGTAATTGGTGTGAAAAACGAGTTGGTGTTTTTCGGTGTCCCATTTTAGTGGGATCACTCCTAGTTTTGATGGCCAGTAACAGATCATTTGGTAAAGCTTCTTGTACTGTAGCAATGACATTTTTAAAGGTGCTTATAAAATTTGTGAGGTATAATTTGTCGAAGAAAATGTTTTTAGTTTTTATTTCAGTTTAAAAGCTTAAACAAGCTAGATTTTTTCCTCAAAAAACGCTAAAGGTTATATGACGTAAATTTACTAATATATCTGTTCATATCCTGAAGACAGCTTCGAAATTATTCTGATTACGACAGCCTGTCGTAGAAAAGTATGATATTTTATTTCCATATATTTTCTTTTAATTACTCAGCCGGTTGTGCAAGGATTTTATTAAATAAATATGAAATCTCATAACAATTTTTTTCAAGGAGGGTTCATGCGGCATAGTCAACTAATGTGTCGGCGTTGTTTTCTTCTTAGTGTCCGAATATGCTAAAAACAATTCAAAGTGGTTTCATTAATCGTAAAAAAATCCTTGTAAACAATCAAAATTAATGAGGAACCACTTTCCCACAACAAGGACAATATTTATGTGTTGACGATATTCTCGGTTTGCTGCGGACTGTGGCTGTTGATTATCGAATCGTAATTCTTGAATTCACTAATTTGACGCTTCGAAGTAGTAAAGAAAAATAACCTATGGTATCACCATTTATACTATTTCGTAAAATTTAATTAAAAATTACGTAAACAAGTTATTGTTTTTTTTTATTAAATAAGGTTGTTTTGCAAGCTTTTTTGTGGATTAAATTCGGATTTAAATTACATTTTTCTTAGTTCATATAAGTTATAATTAAAAATTCTCGCGTACAATTTCTTAGTTTTCTAAATAAACACAGTTGTTTTTACTATTCTATATCTTTATAGTAAAGAACTGTTGTTTTGTAATAAGTAAATAAAGTTTTGAATTTGTAATTTGTATTGAAGGACCAAATATAAGGTTGGAAGTCATTAGTATTATGGTCCAATATCCAGTACTGCTACAATTTCAACTGATGTATGACTTTAAAAAGCCTTTAAATATTCAAAGAACTTCCGGTGCATTATAAACATGCGTTTCCTGAATTTCCGGGGTTTTTAAGGGGTCTTAACTGATGTACTTGTTGTGGTGACGAGTGAATTCATAAATTATATTATTTAAATAAATAACTTACCATTAGTTCTCGAACTATTTATGTGCAAACTATTTTCAGTTTATAAGCTTGTGTTAAGGATAAGGGATTTTAGAGTATACCTGACAGTCAAAAATATAACAAGACCTGCAACATTTATAAACATTGTTTCTTAAATATATTTGCTATATTTTAAAGGACTTATTAGCTACATGGTGTAATATTTCCAGCAATATAACTTATTTTTTTAGCAATACTACCCTTTAATATTCTTTACCCAAAAGCAAAATACTCACAGATTGATCAATAGCAAACATAATGCAATTGAGTGGAGTCAAGCACTCCACGAAATTGAACTTACCAACTTTAAATTTAATTGGTGTGCATGACAAATAGAACCTTTCCCTCCATTTACAACACAAACGTTTCTGACTTCGTCCTAATATCATCCCTCTCTTTTTCAAACCACCCAGAACATCCTCAAACTCCTGTAATATTTCTGCCATAGCACCAACACAAACTAACAGAAATAAGCCCATATTAATTGTACACAGCCCAAATACCACCAGTCCGGGAGCATTGTCTAATGTCCATGGTACCACAAAAGCTGCATTAATTGCAGTTATGAGCACAAGTATAGCTCCAACAATACCTGCTATCATTAAATCAGACTGTTGTACTTCATTACATAAGCAGCCCAATACTTGGATATTTCTGTAGCATATACCACTTTGATATATACGCTTTTCTGTCTCAGCTTTTGCCATTTCCACGAAATTGTGCAAGAAATCTTCAAAACTTAGGACTCCCAGACAAACAAAGAAACAAGCGCAGTATGACACACAAGACAATGCAGCCGCAATTAACCAATGATTTGCTGCAAATATTGCAACTTTGATTACAAAATTCAGAATCGTATTTTCGAAATCTTTTAAATCGCATGAGCATTCTGGTATCAAAAAATATCCAGAAACTGATGGCTTGCATGGTGAAAACCATTGCATTCCATACAAAAAGAAAAACGGACCCAGTATTGCCGAAGGCGTCGCTATGACAGAAAGTGCAAAATCCAGTTTTTTGATTAGTGACTTTTCTTGAAAACTTGTTTCTGTATTTTTGGAAAACTCCATGATTCCGTTGATGTAATGAAGTTGAGATGAGGCCTTTAAAACACAGCTTACAATAGAACTTGTTGATGTAAACAAGCCAAACGCAACTAAACAGTAAATTAAGTTATCGGTGAAGCTAAAATTATAACTTGAGGGGTCCAGGTAGTAGCACTGCAAGCCTTGTAATGGCAAAAGTAAATATATTGAGTAATGAATAAAAAGTTTTCGTTTTGAGGTTAGGCCTGAGTTGTCGTTGCTTCGGAAAACTAGTCGTTGCATTTTCCTATCCCATTTTAGCGGAATAACGCCAAGTTTTCAAGGGTAGTAGCAGCTCATTCGAAAAAGTTGTTGACGGTGAAGTTTTATCATCGTAAAACCGTATGTTTTGGAATGAGGTAGCACAGTATAAATTGAACAAGTTTTATGGTAACGGTAATTACTTTTTTTATGTAGCGTGTTTGAAATCAATTCTGAAGTTGACTTCGTTTAAATGAATTTCTTTATATTTTAATGATGCTAAAATAAACGAGAGTAAAGATCATATGACAGAAAATTTTAATGAGTAAGAAATTCTAAAGGCTTTCTGTTTAAACTAGATTCCCATTTTTAAGTTTTAGGGATAAACGAATACAACTGGCCAAAAAATATCGTTGGTAACTTTCAAAAAATTGTCAATTTACTCTGCCGGTCGTCTATTTTAATTAACTTTTGGAATAATTATGTGGCAAAATAATTAATTGGTATTTTTTCATGGCCTTACTTTGTATAATCAAGTATCTATGTCCTTTTCAGTTGTTTATTCCAAGACCAAATCGAAAGTTTTAATTAAATATTTGTTAATCACAGACTAAAAAGAGCTTTTGGCTGGAATAAACATTAGCTGCTGAAATACGCTTCAGCATTTAATACCTCAAGTATTCGTGGTAAACAGTAAACAAGAAAAAATAATAAGGACTCTCAGGAACGACCCAATTGTTAATAAAAATGTTTGTTAATTAATCACCATCTTCAATATAAAAACTTCTACATTGTGCTTCATTTATTTTGCTGGGTGTCATAATACTGGAATAATGAATTTTATGAAAACAAGTCTGAAGTGAATATGTACCGGATTTTCAAATAGTTCACGGCACGCATATTCGGGAAAATTTCGGTAGTAAAATTTCAATAATCGCCAAGATTATGCATCAAGTGAAAAGTTAACACGCGATTCTGTTCCAGTTTCGACGGCTCAACCAAAAATCATGGATATGTCTAAGCTAAGATTACTATTTTATTTTTCTAAAAATTCAGATTCTCAATTCGGATAAATATGTCAATTACTTTGTCCCTTCGTCAAAATGCCAACGCGCAAAATTGAATTTTGACAAAAAACGTGTCTTCCATTATTCAAAGTAAACACATTTTCTTGGTCAAGACGTGATATATATTTCAACATCTATTAATGTCTAGGAGCCCTCAATAAAGACTTAAATTATATTGTAAAAATAGAAAAAGTAAACTGAGACGAAAAAAAAATTGCAAGAGCATTAAAAATCGGAATTTGACATTTTTGAAAAATTCTCCAGGCTTCGAAAAAAAACTGAAGGACAAAGCTTGCATAAATATTTAAGTCAGACCCTGGGCTATCTTTGCAGACAAAGAGCTTGATGATTCATGTACAAATGCTGCAGATATTGATAAAAGAAGTTGGCTACTTTTAAGCCTAACACCCTACGTATCTATAAAAACATTTGATCATATGCTTACAATATAAAGAACAGGTTCAAATATGAAACTACACCACACGGTCGATGCATGAGTCTTTTTGGCAATATTGGTGATAATTTGATGTATGCTTGTATATTGAACCGTTGTTTTTATTCAATCCATTAATTTTCAACATTTTTATTGAATGATAGCAATCATCGTAGTATAAAATTAAAGCTATTGTAGATGCTTCAATTAGATCGAATTTACTTTTTGTGTAATTTAAAAAAACGTGTAAAGCCTAATGCTGTAATGATGTTTACATAAAAATAGGTTATGAACCTCATTTTGAATCCAAAAAGGCCTTATTTAGTAAAATGCATTTGTGGGAACTGAGACACATATTAGCGATGCATGTTACCATTCACATAGTTTCAAGCCGCATCATAGATTGTAGCTTATTCAGTTATTGTAAAATAATTTTAACGATAGTAAACTGTTTAAAAAAGAACTCCTAAAATCTTTTGAAACAACCAACCTATACAATTTACTATAATGATATTGATAACGACTCAATATATATACCATTCTCTATTTAAAACAAATCGGAAAAAATTATTTAGACGGATGGAATCTTCACACAACGAAGCTCAGCTATAGTTGGTCTGCTACGTTATCTGATGCTACAATGTAGTAGAATTTTATTTGGCGATTTTTCATTCTCCACAAGTTAACTACGAGCTTGCTCATGGGTCACCAATCAGATATACATATACTCAAAACTGTAAGCGCAAATCATCACATATACTTGTATTAATCTGCCATAAAAATGTATAAATAAGTTAGTAAGGAATTCCCGTATATTGCCTTGTTTTTCATGAAGTATGAAAAGTTATGAATTAAACTATCATATCATTGTCTCTATAAAGCGGCTGAACCTGTAAAAATTTAATTACTTATGCCAAAATATCCAGCATTAGCTATCTTTGTTTTTCGTAGCATTTTTAAAGGCGCAATTATCCGTTTGCATGGCATTTTGATATGTGCTGAAGCATCAAGATTGTATGATTTAGAATATAGAATGGGAAATTTGTGGACGGGCTTGGGTAAAATGAATAATGAATTTAAATAGATAAATATATTCAAGTAGGGCAGGTTGGAGTATTGGTAAAATGCACCATTCAAGTTTCATTCAGTTGACTGAGTTGACCCTGGAACAATGAAAGATCCATATGTTACTGTATATCAAGAGATTTAAAAAAAGTTTCAACGTCAAGTAAGCGTTTAACTTGGTTTAAAGTATATTAAAGGAAAGCTTTTCATAAAAGCTTGTCACATTACTGACAAAAAGTTTTGCTGCTATTGGATTTATTCGACCATTGAAAACTGAATCCTGCCTACCTTACACATACAAGCTATATTAACTTTGATTGTGACACAAATCTATACTTGGAATATTACAGCTCAAACATGCTACTTCTAGAGCACATATCAATATTCCGTGTGGGAAGTTACATTCCCATGAAACTGAATCTCTTTCCGCTCAAATGGAATACTGCAATTCAAAACTTCAACTACATTCCCAATCCAGAGGACAAAGTTTGTCGATATATACTTCAAGCTCAAACGCTAATTCGTTTCCTGATATTGGCTCAAGGATTGCACTACTTTACACAAAATTATACCAGCAAGCAAGCTTTAATAAACGACACTTTTCTTTACTGTATAACTTTTACAACAATGATGGTGAACCATTTGCAAACGAATTCCTTCGGAAAACATGTAATTGAACAATATCTCTTTATTCATGGAATGTTGAAGCTAAATCAGGGCCACAAATGCAAACATGGTAACATGTTTGGACGAAGACGGAACATTACTCATAAAATAAACATCTTGCTTTGCTATGGACTCTTGCCCAGTACCACAATAATCTGTTTAGCCCATATTTACGGCCTTCACTGGTTCTCGCCTTGTAAGCCTTCCATAGCTGGTTACTTCTTGCTGGCTGATTGTTTTATGGATACAAACGACTTTCCAAACATAATGAATAAACCACTATTATATCTATGTAGATTACTGGGGTATGGAATCAAAGCAACAATTTTTCTAATAAATCATTGGGCATTTTCAATCGGAATTTTAATTTGCGCATTTGTCATCTATGGAATCCAAATACTTGCAACAATGAGCTTTCGCGATTTGCTGGTAACTTTTCAGCGTAAATCAGCAATAAAATCTGATATGGGAATCTACGAAGCAGGGTTGATGTATAGAAACATGCAGATATTAAATCTGCTATGCAACCAGATACAAAAGCAAGAATTTATGATGATTCTGGTTATTGCTGGAATTTCAATGTCCTCAATGTGCACGGCTGCATTGATTCGAATACCTTGGAAAAGCGAAAATATGATTTGGCTACTAAGTTTTGGCGTCGTTGTAGTTAATGCTGCATTTGTACTCTTGCTGGTACTTGGAGGAATGGCAGAATTACATCAGAAATCTCGAGCTATCTTGACAAGATTGCAGAAAAATGACTCTGGAATCAGATTGAAACGACTTAAAGGAGGACAAGCATCAATGTGGCGAAAAAGATTTTATTGGTCTTGCACTCCACTTCGAGTCATGTTTGGTGAGTTAAACTTTGTGGATGCGGAAACACCGTTGAGCTGTCTCAACTTTGCTAGTGGGCTTACTGTGCATTTGCTTCTTGTTGGAGCTGAAAACTAAGCAAATTAAAATCATAAGTTAACTCTAACATGCTTGCAAGAAATAAGACATAAAATCTCTTATTGGAAAAGAAAATTTGGTAGCTTTTGACAATGCCCCATTATACCTAACATCCGAATTGGGAACTGACTATATATATATTTATATGTATGCACGAGTGGCAGTATTTTATGGTCATTTATGATACATATTTATCGATGTATTTAAACTTTTGTTTTACTGCTAGCAAAAACTATAAAATACTTTATTAAATTATAATCCTCATCAGGCTTGTGCCGTTCACTCGCTCGTTGGCCGTTGGTCGTCAAAATGCATAGTGGGGGTACCTGCTTATGTATGCAAAATACATTAACAGGTACCCCCACTATGCATTTTTTTTACCAACGGCCAACTGAGCGAGTGAACGGCACAAGCCTGATCCTCATTGTAGTCGTAAATTAATATATTTTAATTATACTTAAACATATTAAATCTATAGTAAATTGTATGTATGCAAAGCCTAAAACAATTATATGAACTCATTTAGTCCTGTGTGCAAATATAAAACACGAAAAATCTATTCCTATTTCTTAATACAATTTATATATTAAATATTGGGTAGTTTTTTGCAAACGCAATATTCAGCAATAATTATTTTGTTTTAAATGAAAGCTCGTAAATTAAGAAATTAGCAATTTGTAGGAAAAAAATCAGTCAAATTATAGTACGACTAGTGCTAAGGAATTACATTGCACGAATTTATGTTTACATATTCATGAAAAAATTCTTTTAAGCGAAGGATTTGCTACGATAAACATCTAAAGCTGGAACAAAAAAAATCAATTATTACATCGTATTATTCGCAAACATATAAATATTGCGACTTCTTTTTACCAGAATTGACCACCTTCGATAAATTAAAATTGTACATACATTTATGTTAAGCTGCTTTTCGGTATTACAAATTAATTTTCCAATAAAACAATTTCTGCATATTTTTTTCTCGACCCGTTTCATTATTTATTAATAGAAAAACTTCTGCTTATTCATATATCACTCAAAAATCATTTTTGTTTGAGGCGGTCCAAAGTCCATTTAGTTCAATCGGCTGAGTGAGATAGGCTTTCTATAGCCTTGCAGAAGATACTAATTTAATCAAATCGGAGAATTGCGAGTTTACTTTAACATAAAACTCACATAAATAAGTAGTTATAGAGACAATCTTAGTGGTAAGCTGGTAAGGTAAAAAATGCCTTTTCAGTAGATCCGATATTCAAGTGTTCATGCTTTTGTTTTGGCTAAATGGACGAAATTTACTTCATGTGTACCCTCGGTGAAACACTTAGAATTATCATGCTAACTAAAAACCATGACTATTAGAAAATATACATAAAACCAGCCAAAATCCAAATTTTTTCAAAAGAATTTATTATTTAGTTATATGTAGTCATTGAAATAAAAAAAAAAACTTTCATTTCATTTAAACACAAGTCGCTTTAAATATAATGCAGCTGCTACCATTAATTTACTATATCCACAACCTGGGAAAATGAAATGACAAAACTGTTAACAGTTAGGTGCAGGAAATAAAACAATTTTTCAGTTTATCTATTGGGATGTTATGTAAAACTAACATAAGTAATTTATAAGATAACTTAATGCTGTAAATATAAATTATTTAATACTTTTAGGTTAGGCAAATATATATAACATTTAAAACACTACGTCATACTAAACCTGATTTTTAGCTTAACTTTAAGCAGTAAGTTTCGGGAAAATATTATATTTAAAACTCAAAATATAACATCACAATATGGTTTCTTGTTAGCAGTGCATTTCTTCGTTTAAAATATTTTAAACTGCAAACAGTATACTTTTTTGTTTGTTCTAATAGTTATGCTTGAACAATCATTTCCCGTAGTCATAACAATGACGCCTAATTTCAAGTGTCGTCCAATGAAATGCGTTTGCAATTAAACTAAACGTATTAAGTCAAGAGAACATTCAACCAAGTTAAAAACAACTGTCGGTTAAAACTAATCTAACTAAATATGATTCCGCTTAAATTTTAAATCGATATCAACCCATTTCAAACAATAAAATACCGGTTGGTATGAACCTCAAATTCAAGCAAAAATATCCTTGTCCAGAAAAATGCATTTGTTATTAGTTATTAAACTAAACGCATTGAGTCAAGCAAACTTTTAACCATGTTACTGTTTGAAATAATCTAAACAAATTTTATTTGAATTTAAAATTGAAGTTAATATCAACCCAATTAAAAAAAATTAAACCTTTTTTAAAACAAATAGCCTTATTCACTAAAATGCATTTGTGTTAACTTAAACATATATAATCAACCCAACATTAACCTACTTTCTCTGGGTTAGTTTTTATCTATTTTTTGCTGATTTGAGGTTAAAAACGAGGTTAATATCAACCCGTTATGATCCTCAGTTAAATGAAGGTTAATTTTTACCTCATTTTGAAGCTTAAATTTAGCCTAATGAGTATAATTCATTTGTTTTAGCTTAAACATATGGATAAAAATCGGATTTGGCTACTAAATTTTGGCGTGGTTATAGTTAATGCTATATTTGTACTCTTGCAAATGCTTGGACGAATAGGAATATAATTTGATTTTTCATTAACTTTGAACATTTACCCAAGTTTCTACGGTTGAAATGATCTACTTAAATTTGATTTGAGTTTCAAATTGAATTTGATATCATCCCGTATTAAATAAAATAAAATACCGGTTAGTATCAACCTCAATTTCAAGCCAAAATAGCCTTGTTTAGTAAAATGCATTTGGTATTAAACTAAACGTATTTGGTCAAGGAAACATTAACCCGCTTACTGTCGGTCAATATGATCCAAATAAACTTGATTTGAGGTTAAAATCGAGGTTGGTTTATACCGGTTATGATATGCAGTTAAATAATGGTTAGTATGAACCTCAATTTGAAGCCAAAAATAGGTTTATTCAGTAAAATGCATTTGTTTTAACTAAAACATATATAACCAAGGGATTATCAACCCAGTTACTTTTGGTTAGTTTGATCTAATTTTTGTTGACTTCGGGTTAAAATTGAGGTTAAATTGAGGTTCATATCAACCCGTTATTATCCTCAGTTAAATTATGGCTAATTTTAACCTCATTTTGAATCATAAATATGGCTTACTCAGTAAATGAGTTTGCACTCACTGAAGCATATATAATCGGGGTAACATAAATTTGGCTACTGTTGGCCGGTGCGATCTAATTCTGTTTGATTTTGGGTTAAAAGCAGGTTTATAGGAACCTCATTTTAAACCCGAAGTTTGCCTTAAACGATAAAATGCAATAGTAAAACTAAACTTATGTAATCAAGCAGCAATTTATGTATTTTTCCGTTGCTTATACTTGGAGCAGCAAGTAAGTTGTAGCTTATTCTTTCACTGTAAAATAATTGGAGTCATGATAAACGGTTTAAAGAAGAATATGTTAAATTCTCTGAGACAAATATCATTTACAATGTACTAAAATAGTCTATTTTTTAATATAAATCCGAATAATGGTAAATAAACTGATAAAACTTTTTCATATCGAAACTCAGCTTTTCCAGGTTTGGTAAGGTATCTGATGCTACATTGTAGTGGAATCTTATTTGGACATTTTGCGTAGTTTCACATGTTGTTTATGAGAATTTACATTAAATAAATGAATATACATATCAAAATTTTATATTGCTAAGCTAGCTTTATTCTTATCGATATGAAATTTATTGTTCGAACAAAATCTCAAAAATATGGCATGAAGACTAACTACGTATAAGTAATCAGATCGCTCTCGCTCATAGATCAGTAATCAGATATGCACTCGAAAAAGTTCTTAGGCGTACGTAATCTATTTTAGTGATATAACTTCATCGTAGAGATATATAAATAAATTAGAAAGGATTTTACGGATATTGGCTTGTTTTTCATGCCATGGGAGAGGTTACGAGTTGAGCCACTATATCGTTTTTCCCATAACGCGATTCATCTAGTTAGATTTTAATTGTGTTTAAATATCAAGCACCGCTATTTGTGTTTTTTTCGTAGCATTTTCATGGCGTAGTTCCCAGTTCACATAGCGTTTGGTGCGCATGAAGATCTTATGATATAAATTATTTGACGGAAAATTTGTGTATGAGCTCCGCTAAATAAAGATAGATATATTATTCACCCAAATGAGCTTAATAAAACCAAGTGGGATACGATACCGCACTACTCAAATCAACCCTTCAAGTTTGATTAATTTGACTCAGGAACAATGAAAGATTCATATATTCCAGTATGACTGGTGGAATAAAATAAAACTTCCACGTCAGTTTAGCATATAAATTGCTTTGAACTTTACGGAATTTTCTCTAGGACAAACTTTGAATTACAACATCAGGTCCACCATTAAACTTATGCTTTTACACAACCGCACAAAATATTTTTACAACAAGTAGCAAAACTTTGTGGGAAAAAGTTTATTCATAGAAGAGCTTATTTCAACTTTTAAAACTGGCACCTTCATAGTTTAGTCGTAGCAAATATAATAAACTTGATTGTGACACGATTTCATACTCGCAAAACTACAGCTCGAAACATGCTTCTTTTAGACCACATATCGATATTCCGTGTAGGAAGTTACATTCCCAGGAAACTGAATCTCTTTCGACTCAAATGGAATACAGCAATCCAAAACTTCAACTTCATTCCCAACCCAGAGAACAAAGTGTCTCGATATATACTTCAAGCTCAAACGTTAATGCGCTACCTGATTTTTGCTCAAGGGATACACTACTTTTGGCAAACCAACACTAATAAACCAATTTCTTTAAATAACGTTTTTCTATACTGCCTAACGTTTACAACGATGTTGCTGAACCATCTGCAAACGAAATCCTTTGAAAAACATGATTCAGAACAATACCTTCTTATTCATGGAATGTTGCAACTAAATCGCAGTCACTCTTACAAAAATGATAACAACACTGGACGAAGGCAAAACGTGACTGAAAAAATTCACATTTTGCTTTGTTATGCCATGTTGCCCAGTACCACAATTGTTTCTTTAGCTCATATATACGGCCTTCACTGGATGACGCCATGTAAGCCCTCAATAGCTGGTTACTTCTTGCTGCCCGAATGTTTTATGGACACAAACGACTTTCAAAACATGATGAATAAACCGATAACATCATTTTGCAAAATATTTGGGTATGGAATCAAGACAACAATATTTCTAATAAATCATTGGACATTTTCTATTGGAATGTACGTTTCTTCATTTGTCATCTACGGTATCCAAATACTTGTAACAATGAGCTTTCGGGATTTACTGCTCATATTTAAGTACAAGTCCACTTTAAAATCTGATAGAGGAATCTATGAAGCAGGGCTGATGTACAGAAACATGCAGATATTAAGTCTGCTATGCAACCAGATACAAAAACAAGAATTTATGATGATTATAATCATTGCGGGAATTACAATGTCCTCTATGTGCACGGCTGCATTGATTCGAATACCTTGGACGTTTGAAAATCTGATTTGGCTACTAAGTTTTGGCGTGGTAATAGTTAATGCTGTATTTATACTCTTGCTGGTACTTGGGGGAATGGCGGAAATTTATCAGGAATCTGAAGCGGTTTTGTCAAGATTGCAGAAAAATGACTGCGGGATAAGATTAAAACGAGGGAAGGGTCGGTTGGCGTTTTTGTGGCGAAAGAGATTTTACTGGTCTTGTTCTCCAATTAAAATCAGGTTCGGTGAGCTAAACTTCGTGGACAAGGATACACCATTGAACTGTCTCAACTTTGCTGCTGGGCTTACTGTGAATTTACTTCTTGTTGGAGCTGAAAATTGAGCAATATAAAATTATCAGTAGACTTTAACATCCTCGCAAGAAATAAATTATAACAAGGATTATTGTGAAAGAAAGTTTGTTAGCTTTATACAATATCCAAAAAGGCAACAAAATAATGCTAAGATATTATGCTAAGAAAAACATCGGAAATATAAACTCAACTATATATAAATATATGCACGAGTAGCAGTATTTTATGGTCATATTTGCTACAGTTTAAACTTTTAATTTTTGTTTTAATGCTAGTCATTACAAAAAACTTTATTAAATGATAATCATCTTCCTAGTCGAAAAATAATATAAGTTACTATGTATAATACTAAAACAGAATATTTATGTCTATACTTGTATGTATGTAGAACCTAAAACAATTATACTAATTCATTCAGTCATGTGTGTAGATATGGAAATACGAAAGATCTCGTCATGATTCTTACTGGACTACAAGCTATATAGTGTGCATTTAATGAACAAACTGGATTGTTTATCGTCACTTTATATCAAATATCTAATAGAATACGCTCCGGTGTTATATTTAAATTATTCAGTATTAACATTTTCTCAGATATTAATGTTTAAATGTAGGAGAGTCAAAATAATTGATATAAGATATTCAGCATTCTATAAATGATTCTAAATCCTGTATGATAATTGAAATCGATACACATAATTATCCTATAGTTCACAAAATAATTACGTTTACCCATCAATATTTTAATTTAACATTAATAGATCAAACATAATAAAATAGCTACTGTGGTGTATTTAGCCCAAAATAATGATTGGTGAAATTCTAGAAATGAGGTGAAATAACACGTAGGTTGTTTGCCTTTGTTTAACTACAATCAGGATTGTTTATTTATTAAGATAAGTGCATTAAGTGAACAATTAGCAAATATATTTAATCTATATTAAGTAGACATGCTACTTGTATGGATAGTGGATTAGGTCTACAGGAGAATATCTTGAGCTCCAGCCTCCACGAGGTAGTTGCTGTGGTGGTCAGGCATGACATTGGTTACGGCTACCACC
>JAQFZH010001431.1:0-21364 GCA_034695485.1 Entomobrya nivalis
GACTTAGGATCAATGATCCTTTGAAGAAGGAAAACTTCAAAACAAACCCGCAAGAACATCAATGCGTAGTAAAGTAACGCCCTTTACCTGATGAGACCAAGGCTAAGTCGAAACGCATTTAAAATTACAAGTATTAAACATGTTTTTAAAATCCTATGTAATGTATGTGCCTAGGTTTGTGCGATCGATCGCACAAACTGTACATGGCCTACCTACTTGTAGATTAATATTATGGTTTCCATGATTTTTTTTCTCAGTAATACCAACTAGAAATTAACAACGAAAAGACTGCAAAAAGATCGAAATTTTACATACTGGCGAAAATGTTGGGTTTAATTCTGGAATCGTCATCTATTCCTAAAATGAAATGAAATCCATATAATTTTATGATAGTCATGATCATGGTCAAAGATCGGCTGATGTCAGCCCCTGTATACCTGACATGAAAATTCACAGCTTGGATTGCATTTAGATGTGTTATGTAGTAATAAAATTATAACAGATCTCAGAGAGGTAAAATGCTTAACAAAAATTTATGGACTAAATTACATTTGATTTCAAAGTTATAAAAAAAAATCAAATCCCATTGACGGGAACTTATTGGAACTTGGAACAGTAAACCCATTCACCATTCATTGTTCATCGTTGTCATGACTCAAAAAATTAAATATAATAGACGTATCGTACAATCGTAATCGTAAGTCCAACGGCACAACGTAACGGTTTTGCATTTACGATTACAACGGCTAGGCTGTGTATTAAAAACTGTACATCATACAGACTGACTCTTGGTTTTACTCTATGTTCAAGCTCAATGGAGCGGGTGAATAATTTTGTTGACTCGGAGATTTTTTGGAGAGAAAAGATCGCAAAATCAAACACACTTTTTGCTTGCAACTTGCAATGCTTGTAACTTGCAAGCCAGCCTAAAATTGAAAATTATATTGTCCATGTCCACTGTCCACATCTACAATGCAATAGTGTACTCTCTCCTGAAGCCTCTCTGAATACTGAATACATAGAAATCCGCCGAGAGAGGAAAATTCCACTCTCCATCACCAGCCTATCAAAACACAAATAATATCAGCCGAGGCCGAGATAAACAAGTAATGTTGAATGAATGCAATGTATGTATTTTTGTTACTATTCAAAAAACCGACTGACGAAGGCGAATGCGAGTGCGGAAAGAACGGAAACGCCGTGCGAATTTAATTGATACATTATTAAATTGTTTTTTTTACTATGGACTGAATCAGTTAAAGTATCTCGACATTCACCAAGTCAGTTAAAGATTTTCATTTGACACTGTCATAATCATTATATATATTGACTGCGGAAAAAAAGTATTAAAGTTGAAATTTAGTTGACAGTTAAAAGTAATTAGGTGGTCGTTGTTCTTAATTATTGGGGAGAGTTAGGTTAATAACCAAAAGGTATGATGATACATTATTAATTAGTGTAAACATAAATATTATCTATTGTTTTGCGTGGAAAGTTTCTGTTTGGTATGCTTAACAAATAAATAGCGAACTTCCACGTGATGACAGTTGAGGTGAGCATTAAGTTTTAACATGGGTTAACAATTTCTCATTATATTATTTTGAATTATTTTATGCAGAAGAGAATCCCTTCTAAAGCTGGGAATAGGCAGAGGTGTAAAAAAGGAATTCATCGGATTAGTCAGTAGGTTGGAGAGCAATTTTTTGACAATGGAAATTTGTGGAGTGGTCGAAGGTAAGTTGCCGGTTTCTGGTGTTATAAAACATCTTGTTTTGTTATTAGAAAATAATATTTGAATTTTTTTTTATTTAAACTTAAAAGGGTTCTATGGGAGACCATGGACGACCGAACAAAGAAAAGATTTGTTTGTCAAGTAAGTTTTGTTGTTTAATGTGAAAGTGACTGGCATGTTATTGGAAAGCATAGTTTCTAATGGTTTTACTGTTTCTTAAAGGATGAAGAAATGGGGAATGAATTCCTACCTGTATGCCCCTAAAGATGACTACAAGCACAGGGCATATTGGCGAGAACTTTATACAGTGGAGGAAGCTGATCATCTTTCGAGCTTAATTATGGCCGCGAAGGAAAATGGAATGTGTTTTATTTATGCCATTTCACCAGGCTTGGATATAGTCTACTCAAACACCAAGGATGTTCTGGCTTTAAAGCGCAAACTGGAGCAGGTAAATTAGAGATTATACTTCTCATGGATTTTTTATTACAAGAGTTTATACAATAACAGGTTAACTGGTAAATATTTTTTTGTAGGTCAACCAGCTTGGCTGTGACTCATTTGCTGTGCTCTTTGATGACATTGATCGCGAAATGTCTAAGGCTGACAAAGAGATGTTTAAATCATTTGCCCATGCTCAAGTTTCTGTTACAAACGAAGCTTATCAGCACATTAATGCACGTAAATTCTTGTTTTGTCCCACGGAGTACTGTTCGACGAGAGCAGTTCCAAGTGTAAAAACGTCTGAATATTTAATAACTATTGGTAATAAATTGGATCCAAGTATTGACATTATGTGGACAGGTATAACAAAATATATGGATATCCCAAGATAAACTCCATAAATTGTAAATTAAACTACGTTTGTTAATAAATATTTTAAAACATTTTATCCCATTTAGGCCCAAAAGTTATATCCAAGGATCTTACAGTTGAATCTATTGAAGAGCTCGCCGAAGTTTTAAGGCGTCCACCGGTAATCTGGGATAACCTACATGCTAACGATTACGATCAAAAACGTGTATTTCTAGGGCCGTATTCTGGTCGAAGTCCACTAATTATTCCTCGCTTACGTGGTGTTTTAACAAATCCTAATTGTGAATATGGAGCTAATTTTGTTGCGATTCATACCTTGGCTCAATGGAGTCGATGTTCCGAGGATGCCAAGAAAGAGATAGGTATGGTTCTTATCCAAAACTATTTGTATCCATTCTCATTTGCTGAGTTATATTCGCAATGTAATATTGTTTATTGCTCTTTTGTTATTTTATAGATGAAGCTATGAATCCTGATGCAAAATTGGAGACAGAAGGCGAAGATTGCAGCTTGGCTATAATTCCCGACAATTTGGCTCCTCATATATACCATCCAGTTGTGGCGCTTCGTCATGCTCTGCAGGTAATTTTACTATTTTTTATTATCACAACTTACATGAATCTGGTTTATACTTTAGTATTATCATGCTTTCTATTTTTTGGAAACAGGAATGGTTAGAAGAATTCAAGAAGAATAAACCAGCTTGGGGTCCAATCGTGAAACCCCAGATAATCAGTGTCCCTGTTCCACTTTTACCATCCGTTAACACTTGCATCTCTCTGACGAGCACAACGACAACTACTTCGTGCAGCACTCCAAGAACTACTTCAATACTGCCCTCGGCTATTCCAAATGTACCTACTGTAAATTGCACTGCTAGTGAACTAAACGCCATTGTTGAGGTACTTTAAAATTATAATATGAATTACTAACGAATCATATATTACTTCAAAAAGCTTAAGTTATCGAATTCAATGTTTGTTTTGTAAACAGAATAGTAACAGTAACTTCGTTCCTCCGACTTCTACCACAGTAATGAACAGTCTTGTTGCTGACAACAAGGTGATGATTATTTCGCAGCGTTTCGTATTCAGGAATATTTGACCGTTCTGTTTTTCTGTTAAAATGTCCATGACCATTCACGCAATACTTTTATTTTAGGTGATATGTGGTGACACAGTGGATACAGTAACAAGTACAACTACTGTGGACATGGGGAACTCTGATCCTGATATAACGGAAACAGAAATAAAAACGGTATCTCTTACAAAAAACACCTGTATTGATACTGAACAATCACAAGTATGAACTTTAGCTTTATTATCAAGCATTGCTGCTTCATATGCAAGATTTTAAATAATTGTTTACTTATTCGCAGGCAACAAGCTTCCCAGAACCCATGGACTGTAACGCAACCCCTCCGAATAGATCACCACCTCCAACAACATCAAGTGCTGTGGGGGACAAAGCCTCTGAAGATGTCGCAATGGGAGAAAATAATGAAAGAACCAGTGTATGTTATATGAGCAACATTTTTCCAAATGTTTAAATAGCATTGTCGAGCGCAGATACAATATTTGATGTTGCATTTTTATTACTTGTAGGAAATGTCGAGTCCTGATGAAGGTGTGGAATCAGGCAACACATCGGTTTCCGTTATGAATTTAGATTCAGAATTGGAATCTGCTGGTAGTTCCACAAACCAAGCTAATACTCCATCCTCTTCTATGCAGGTATTATATATGCTCTTTGATTGAACTATCTTTTAAAGATTGAGTTTATATTACATGCGAGTTTCGGCTGACTTTATCTTAGGTGGAAAACCAACTGGACGAGGAAACAAAGCATATGAATCCCCACTCGGAAATGACCATAGAAGACTTGCGTTTACTTTGTGATCTGTTTTACTTGCCTTTTGAACATGGCAACCAGGGCTTGCAATTATTGCACGAGTTTCAATGGCTGAAAACCAACTCCAATCTAGTCGCTGGTATTTCTGAAGCTGATAAATCTAAACCAGACGTAAGTTTTTGCATAATACGCAAACTGCATTGTTTGAACATTTAGAAACTTTGTCAATTCTTATTTATAAAAAATTATAATCTGATTTTATGTAGGTGGCTGAATGGTTTGAAAGAGCAAACAAGTTTACAGAACAGACTAAAAATGTCCATCGCTTATGTAAAAAGCTGGATGATGTTCCCAACAGAGAGTTGATGTATGAATTGTACCCATACATTTGGGACATGCGAGGAGTAACGTCTCTGATGAATTCTTATATTACATGGCTCGGTAAGTTTGTCTGTTTTTTTATTTTGAGTTAGATCCGTCTGTAGTAATAGTACTGGTGGTATGCATTTTCATAGTGGATACTGAAACATGAAAGTTATTATATTTTGGGAAATTATTTAATCATTACTAAGTAGGGATTTCCCCTTCAGTGCAACCATCAAACTGATTACTAGTGTTCTAGTCATCTTAATTGACTAAACAAGGTTACAGGGATGCAAGCTGTTTAGAGTGACAAGTACGTTTTATAGTACTACATTTCTTAAACCTCATGTAATGGGCAACGGTGGCAGTGTATCCAAGCATATATTTTTGTGTGCTGATAAGTTTGATTCACTTGAGTCATTTTTATAGTATGGTGCTGTTTTCTAATATATTCTCGTCGATTTTCTGTATTTCTAACAACTGATTATCATTTGTATTTAGCTGCTACAATTTTGTACTAATTCTTATGCAAACATTGTTTAGTAGCTGCATGAAACTGTCTTATCTGGATAATTTATTTACTGTATAGCTCTAACAACAATAACTAATCGAATTTCGGTTGCAGTTGTTAATACATAGTTTATTTTAATATAAACAAGATCGTTATTTTATTTTTTGAATGAGCAACATTTAATTTGTTCTTAGTTTTTAAGTGTTAAGTCTGCGAGCATATGTGGAACCGGAAAAAGATAAATAACAATGTTTTTGAGCTTCTCAGCATGGAGCTTAAACTAATTTTGTCACGGTTGTCCGAAAATTCTATCATCTATGAAATATTATACTAGTCTGTTAGAAAATTAAATTGAACGATAAAGTATCGAATATATTCGATAAATGAAAATACTAATTCAAACTTCCTGTTTTTTTTCACAGCTTTTGGACACATCCCTGCAACTGTTTCCGTTTTTACTACGGGGTCATATACATGTAGGAACATTTTTTTTACTTTCAGTCAGATAAAATTGCTTTCAGAATTACAGATTAGTGAATAACTTGTTAAAATAGTGCTATATAATTACTTGGTCAGATTTTTTTTTAATTAGCATCTTTTTTGTTGTGGCTTTTACTTCTTTTTTTAGTGGCTATGTTATATGCTTATAATAGTTTGCAATTTGAAGGTGGTTTTTGATTCTAAAAATTGAGTGGCAGTGATTGAGTTGCACCATTGTAAAAGCAAGGTCTGAATAACCAATATTTCGGACTTGCGTTCGAAATTTCTGATCTTTAGAATAGCCTATGAGTGCCTCATGGTTTCTTTGGTTTTCTAGACTTTCCTTGTACCCTATTCTATCATCTATTATGTTGAGATTGTGTTTTACGTAGCAAGTTGCACCATACAATCATTTTCGTGATAATTTGTAATGATCCTTTGAATTGAAGGTTGTCCTGTTGTTTTGGTTATTAGTGGTTGCAGTTTTTCCTCCTTTGATTTGCAATAATTGTGTTACAACGTATGAACTTTATTAGTGTCTTTGCCCTTCTTTGGCTTTCTGAAAAGTAAATGATTAGTGAGTTTTGTTGGTTTTAAGTTGCTTAGTTATTCAGGTAGCTTTTTAGTGGTATATTACATTCTCATGCTTTTTCAGATTCATGCTATGATACAAACAATACTTTAATAGTTGCATTACTTTTTACAATTAGGGTTCTCTAAAGGTTGGAAAGAGGCTTTTATGAGTGGAGATCAAGAACCTTGGGTGATTCGTGGAGGACTGACGGCAGAACTACAAGTATGTGCATTGAAAGTGGTTTTGTAGCATATATTTACGCATCAGTTTGTCAGAATAATTTATGACATTTTTTTTTGTCAATTCGTGTTTACAGAGACTAATTCCAGTAGATCGCGGTACGGACCTCTATTTGTATAAGGCACCTGACATACCAAGTTCACAAACTTACACGATCCGGCCGTACCGTGCATCTGATGAAAGCGCAGTCTACAAAATTTGCACGATGACCTTCAAGGATGGACTGAGTGCCGCTGATGAATTTGTTCGATATGCTGAACTACCTGGTGATATGTGCGTGCAAATATTCTTGATTGTTATTGTTTCCAAACTCCGTAGTATCGTTCTTCCAATATTCTTGCATTTTTTTCTTTTTTGTAGTACAATTGGAGGCTTCATAAACTTGAGTCCGGAAGTCAGTTTTGTCGTTGAGGACGGTAACGAAACTATTGTTGGTGCTGCTGTTGCAGTATTGAATGCCAAAGAGTTCCGTAGAAGACTTCAAGTTGGGTGGATAGAAAGTTTGAGAAAAAAATACCCATTGGCAACTGATAACGATACGGATATGGTTAAAGTACTTTTTGTAGCTTTTGTATGCGTGCATAAAAGTATGTTAGAAATAATTAACATTTTATTGGTATGGAAAATTGATTTAGGATGTGATAGCGTCATTACACACTGACCTGCAAGAAATTCCTGCTGATGTATTGGCAAATCATCCGGCCGAATTAAAATTCATGGTATTGACTCCTCTGATCGACCCAAGCGTGCCGAAAAGGCTTGTTACATGCATTTTGGCGGCATTACGTGCGAATGGTAAATGATTTTTGATTTTATGAAATTGTAAGCTTAATGGTGTTTTATAACTAACGCCAATAATTTTATAAATACTTAAAATTTCAGGTGTATTTGGCTGCTTTATTGAAGTATCAAAGGACGAAAATTTCTTTACTGACATGTACAAGAAACTTGGATTCAATGAACTTTGTCCGTCGTATTTGGGGCGAAGTTTTTAAACTTCAACAGTAGTATGCTTTGGGGTTCATTGGAAATTTTATCTGTTTGCGTCGTTATTCTCAATATTCCAATCTTGCAACACGTTTGTTTATGCCATGCACAACATTCAGAAGGAACCAAGCTTGACTGCATATATGTTATCGTAAGTATTCATGAATCTCGGCGGGCTTCGGTAATGCGGATTAAATTGGCTTTGAAGAGTTGATATAGTTATGTAGTTCTACTCTTCGTACTTTGCCAAAGTACTGTTTTTATTGTTAATTAATCAATCTAAAATGAAGTTATTTTGTTTTTATACCACTAAACTGTGGTTATTGTCACATTTACATGTAGTGTTATTTGTCTGTTTCTTGAAATTGAATTGGATTGTTAGTATGAATAAACATAGGATTTTGGAAATTTAGTGTACATCAGATCATCAGATAAGAGCAACAAGGTTAGAAGTACAGCTAAATATTTATTTGAAAATTGTGTATAGTGGTTTGAAAAAAGTGTTTAAGTTTAAAGTAACGGCGTCAGATGTACTAAAATTGTCCAGTTGATAACTTTCGTTTTTGTAAGCTGTGTTGTGGTTCGTTTACCTATTTAAAAGAACAGATGGCATTGTAACAAATAAAAATACTTATCATTAGATAAAGTTGATAACAACGAAGTTCATTTCATTTTACATTTAAAAAATAAAACACTCAAACCGAGAATTCTTAATAGTTTGTTTGCATTATACCAAATTAAAGGTTTCTTTCACTAATTCACATTTTGAAGTGCATCTATGTTCTACAAAAACACTGCAAGTGTTGTGGAACAATAAACGGCAAGGAAGAGAATGGGATGGGAAAAATTGTTTGGAAGCAACAATCCCATAAATATTTAACAAAATCTTGTTAAATAATCTACTGAATCTTGACTTTAGTCTTAATAGTTGCATCAAGAAGGTAATACGAAAATCCCAAGAGTTATAAGTTGTCAATAAATCTTGAGTCGTTGCCCTTTTAGCGAGGTTGAACTCCGTGGATTAAATAGTATTTAAAATTTAAATAAATACTAAAGAATTGTAGCCCGTATGCTTTTGCATGAATAAATAGAAATATCTCAGTTAAATTACGTTTGAAAGGAAGAGAATTTCGCTTTTTCAAAGATTTTTTCCAATTTTTGTTGCAATTTTATCCGTAGCTAAAGCTGTAAAAACGATTTTGCGTTACGAAGCGTGGTTTATGGACTACTGACTAATTTTCTATTTGTCTCAACATCTATTTACAGTTTTCTCGAAGCAAATACGATAATGAGCTTTTCTGATAGCTAGTAATGCAATATTTATTAATTTTTCTTAAGAAAGTAGCGAAATGATATAAATTGTGACGGAATGATAACTGTTTTTGACAAGACTTTGATACTAAACTTGCACACATTCTTTTCATTCGTATTTCTTTCAGTCAATTTACTTACGCATATAAACGAGAAACGTCAAATGGAAAACATTCCTATTTCAACTTGAAATATTTCAAAAAAGTGGTAGTAAACAAGCAAAACCAGTTCCAGTCTTTCGTTAGTTTCTGCAATGCAACGCTCAAAGGAATATATATAGGAAATTTTGTGCAGAGTTTGGGTCTCAGTAGAGTTTCATCATTCCAAGCGATAACATGTTCCTGTCACGCGAATCAACGTTTCTCGTGTAGCGTGCACGTTAAAAAAGTTGATGCTCCGTCTTGGCTTCTGGATGGAAAATATATATACTTGTCACCATTTGAAAAAAAAGGAAACGCATATTCGTAACTCTTGGGAAAAGTCATGCTTTTGTCAATTCCGAAATGTAAACTCGTAAGTTTTATATAATTTGTTGCAAATAAGCAGTAAAATTCATATTGTCCATCTATAACATACATAGCTCAACGAAAATTAGGCAATCAATTTTTATCGCAACACGCGACATTTATCATAAACATGTTTAATCAGTACATGATTATTATTGAAGAACTACAAATTGACGTCATGCTGTTGTAACAGTGATTTTGCAAGTGTAAGTACAGTGCAACGCATGTAGTAATTCCCTTAAGTGCAAGTGGAGAACGTGAGAAAGTTCAGTAGTCTCACAGTGCCCCATTAGAACATACAGCATACACAAGGTTTTCCAATAGATTTGTTCTCATAAAGAATCTCTTGGCCTTGGTCTTTACCACTTCATCCCTTAGTTTTTATCATGCTGGCCAAGTGTATTTGTTAAAATTAATGTATCTGTACGGAACGTATTTTACTTAATATTTTTTTTGAAAGTTCTGCATTTTAGCTGGATACATTAATACTGGAAAACTAATGCTTTGTTGTGATACGTGGTGTTCAAGTGACCTAAAAGTGAAAGGAAGGGGGTGTGCTGTGCTTCTACTTTAAGGGAAAGTTTTAGCCGCCTTGAACGCGAACGTAGACTTTAGTCTAGTGGTTGCATGTTATTCGCACTGTTGACCTATTTGACAAGTACATAATATTAAAAGTTTTTTTATCTGTACTATTATTTATTTATACCTTCAAAAATACACGTGAGGAATGTATATGCCTATTGAGGACGAACCATGTCCCTAACGTAAGTTAAATTTTAAAGTTTGTAACAATTCGATAAAATTTCTTATTGCTGTATTTTACTTATTCGTGAACACAGTTTGTAGTTTGACGGTACAACGTACAATATATTTCGACATTTTTCAGAAAATTTAAAGCAACGAAATCATCATGTACAAAAAATTAATTTAGCAGGCTGCCCTGAATAAAAATGTATTTAGATTATATGCGTAATATGTAGTTTGATTCGGAGCTTCAGAAACTATTTTTGCCTTTCAGCTGCATCAACATATTTCTAAAGCCCAAAAATATTTGTGCTGTCAAATTAAAATTACACAGTTTTTTAGTTCGTGGACTGTACTTTTTGTATGAATTTTACTGTCATATTCGTGCCAAAAACATTGCATCACAATTATCAAATCCATTTGCTAAAGAATACTGATGCCTCTGTATTGCTGTACGTTGAATTTTCCTTGAAAAAATAAAGTACATGCATAGCTATAGTTAGAATTGAGCCCGATGATGTTATCTGATCGTTTCCTCTGCTTAAGTAATATGTATGGATCGAAGGATATAATATATGAATATGTATGATGTGTAATTTGCTTATCTTTTCCAAATCTTAGAAGCCAATTGTCTAGTCTTATATCTATTATGTATTGTATTGAACAATATTAATTGATTTTTGTAAGCTCTAAGTGCTGATTTAAGACAGTTACGAACGACAAAAAATGTCCATTCTAAATTAATTAATTAACAGTGCCTGTTGAATATCGTGATTTGACAAATCTAAAATGGAAAAAGTGAGTAATACGCAATCATAGTACAATCAATGCTAACATTTCAAACGAATTATTACCGTATTTTCGTATAAATTAATGTCCCATCTAAAGCTTATTTTATTCTCACAATCCATCAAATCCAATTCAACATGGGTACTAGGTACATATATCTTGACAATCCAATGTATTTAGATGTGCTTATGTGAATACTGGATACATTTAGTACATTGCATTGTGAATGAAGTAATACTCGTTTTATAATGTTACATAGCTACGAAAAACGAAAACGCCAATAAACACATCGGCATAGTAAAAATGTTATGTATAGTAAAAAAATAGTATTATGAAATTGTCTGATGTGCAAATAATTTGTAATGATGGTTTGCATGTTATGTTGATATGTCATAAAATATCATCACTGCTCAAAAAATTTAATCGACAGGCATGTTACTATGCATATATTATTATATTATATGTATTTCCAATAGTCACTGAAAACCACGTGATGACAAAATATTATTATTGAACCATCATCATCATTATTGCATTTGCTGACTTAGTTTGTGTGTGTCGTTATGTGGGTAGTTGATGTGCGGGTGGAGGTAGCTTTAGGTCGGTCGCTCTTTACATTCTACATTATGCATGTGAACATACATACATGAGCTCGCATTAATTTTGAATAGCCAGGAATTTGTAAATGAATGGACATTGCTGTGGCGCCATAATAACCTCATGTTTGCTTGTTCTGCTGAGAGAGAAAAAAACGGGCATAGAAAACGTATCGATTTGTAATCAATATATGTAAACAGTAAATATAGGGTTCCTTAGGGATTATATAATGTGTCTCGGAACTAGAAAATAGTTCGTGTCTTTTGTTGTACTGTACGCAGTCAAAAAAAAACAACGGTATTGTTCCCAAAGTTGAAGGCATTAGTGATCCAACAACACAAATAAATCAAACAATATATTTTAAGCTATGTTTAACTTATTGTTGTGGTTTAATATGTTTTTTTGGGGAAAGCATAATAGTACCCAAATGACGAAGAAGGATTGAGAATGCTCATTTACCTGTCACCTATTGATGACGAAGAAAGCGCATCAAATGGGGCATTCTGAGGAATGCTTGTTAGTATTCGGGTTCCGGAGCACTATAATAGTTTATTAGTACATTGCCCGATTCCGCTCTTAACATGTGGATACCCATGAACAAGAACGTGCAGGGTCAAAAGTTTATATATTTTCTTATCCTAGTTTGCCCACAGGCATACTAGAACCGAAAGACACTCTTATATGCAATATTATCATGCAACATATAATTGGAAGCCAAATATTACAAAAATATGAGCACTCATCATCGTCAGCCATTTGCAATGCTATCATGTCTCCTCGTCAGCTACGTCAATATAATTGCAGTTCAGTGAGGTTAATTTTTACACAATTTTTTTATATGTATAACACGTATTTATTATATGATATTTATGTATAACAATTTTGTCAAAAAATTTGTGGGCTCTTCAAAATGTGACAGAATTTGTTGCTTGGCTGATGGTTGTTGCTGCTATGATTTAGTACACGAAAACTGTTGTTGTATCTATACAACACTGCACACAACAATGCTTTCACCTTCATTGTATTGTTCGAATGAAGAAAAGCAGCTTCTGGCATTCTCTATGCGTTTTAAAAGCCATCTCTGTATTTCTTGCATGTGTGAAACCATATTATTATTATTACGAGAAAGAGGCATAGTGGAAAGGATGAAACATGAAACAAAATAATAATGCATGCACAAGTTTTCACTCTTTTTTTTATATTTTAATGGATTTTCTATTGTTATTCTAAATGTAGAGAAAGACCAAAAAGAAACCTGAAGGTGTGACCACTTTCCCCACAAACACAATATAGAAAATTTAGATGAATGGTTAGCATGCATGTGTTTTTATGCGTGTTGTGTTTTTGTTGGGTAAGTAAGCATGTTGAATGCCCATACACTATGCCATTCTGCCAGCTTAACAAAGATGTCTATGGTTTTCTTCTCTGAGTATATGAGGAAAGGAAGGTAATAAAACTGTCGTGAAAGAAATCTACGAAGAAGAAAAAAAGGTCGTATTTTTCGGTGGTTTGTACTCCCAATGTTTATGGCACACCAATAAAGTTGCAAAAATGGCTAACCCACAACAGCAACAACAACTAAAATATTATTACATATGGATCAAAAAATTGTTGTGTATGTATTTTTCTCCATTTATATCAAGTGTATTATACATTATGATTACTGTGATGGGTTTTACTTTCTTATCAGTCAATATATTTTAATATGTGGCATGCATGCCTAATGCATGGTTAAACCTTTTTTTCTCTTTGAAAGAATTTAATGTATGCACACTTGCCAACAAAAAGGGCTGACTGCCTTACATACATCAGATTTTTTTTACTGAAAATCTTGCAAGAAACCCGTTGCCCATGTGTTATTAATATTACACTCTGTGTGTACGTACCTGAACTGCATACCTTACAATATAACTCAACCATAATACTTTTTACTTCCTTGAAAATGTGTGAATGTAAGGCAAACCTTTACACCATTTGCCCAACCTTTTGGATAATCAGGGGAAATGATAAAGTCGGTTGCGACCCTAAGCAACCAAAACACCGGACGATCACTACCACAAACGCATAACCAATACGCATTTGTACATTCTTGTGGTCTATCTTCTTGGTCGGGAAAGTGTATATTTCTTGACAAGGTACCTAGACAACGTGTGAACTGTAACTAAAGGACAAAGAGAAAATTCAAAAATTTCAAACTTTTTTTGTACATGGGTACTTTCAAGTGGCTATAGGGTAACCAATTAAACAACTAGCGATAAATGATGGCAAATATGTATGATTTCAAAATCTCTTTTCAATTGTTTCCTAGCATAGCAACAAAGTTTGTTTAAAAACTCAGCTACAGTTCCAAAGATTACCTTGTGAGTAAAATATCGAAACCCAGCCAAAACGCTTGCTAGTCTTGTGAGTAAAAGATGAAGTTTTTTTTATAAAAGATTGCTTTCTTCGGCAACGGTGTAATGTAACAAGCTGTGCATATGTGCTCGATTTTTTGCAATAATATGTAGAGAGAAGCTAATAGTCGTAAAGAATTGCTAGACTTTATGAAAAGATTCGTATGTATGTTTTATGAGCTGCATTGCATAGCAAAATATTTTGCTGCTGCGATCATTCATCTATGACTAATAGTGCATAATGTTGTGGGCTGCGAAAAGTGAATTTTTGTGGTAATGGGATGCCTGCACACAAAGTCATTCATTGTCTGGCCAAAAATATTCTTCGACTATGATTTTTCCCTGGATTATTTATGTAGTAGGATAATATTGACCTCGTTTCCTTATTTTTTTCTCAGGAGATTGTTATTACTACCTTGTTTCCAAAATAGTTTGTTGGTTGCCATAGAAACGGTGTGTTTTTAAATGTAGTTTTTTGTAAAACGACAGCTGAATAATGTGCTGATAGACAGAAATGTCATCATAAATTACATGTGTTATGATAAGGTATAAGGTATGATGAACCGTTTGACTATTACACAAGTTAATGCTATACTTTATTTTTAATCCTTACTTGAGTGGCATATATTATTCATGCGGCGGTTGCACGGTGGTGAAAGGTCACCGTGTAAATATTTCTCGGCGGAAGAGAATTCAGGGCAAAAGTGTGCAGTCAAAATATGATTAGTAATGTGTGAATTATACT
This sequence comes from Entomobrya nivalis, assembly GCA_034695485.1. Classification (NCBI taxonomy): domain Eukaryota; kingdom Metazoa; phylum Arthropoda; class Collembola; order Entomobryomorpha; family Entomobryidae; genus Entomobrya; species Entomobrya nivalis. Next base: position 14,640 of record JAQFZH010001431.1, read on the forward strand.
TATTATCTACTCACTGAAAAGTTTATCCTGTCACTTTTAGAATCCATATGCACTCAAGTTAGGAAAAAACATGTGCGTTGGGATTGGAGCATCTGCTAAAATGCCAAAATGTTTGGTTTCGCGGAATGTTTTTTTTTGTGTATTTTGTTGATATTTTCCTGTCATTCCCATAATCTCTATTGGCTTGCTATCTCTATAACTACCATACTAAAGTATGTATATGGAAGGCGTTAAGAGTTTAAAGACGTCGGCAAGTCAATAGATAAGAATTAATGTTTCCTATGTAGTACCTACATTGTTGTAAAACATTTTTATGGTTCATTTCGCTAGATTCTAGATTCCATGTTTATTTGGTGTTTATATTTTAATAAACATACGTAAGATTAACAGTGTTGAGAAACTGTTTGTTTTGTTCGGGTTTTCATAGACCAATTACATAGTTCTGCGGTTTGTGAACGAGCACATGAATTTTTACCATATGACTTTTCTAATTTAAGCTGATTTCGTTGATAACTGATGGTATATTTTGAAAACGTGTAAAAGTTAACGTGCACATAAACATGAAAAAAATGCAAGTTCAAGCTGAATAACCGATTACTCTTTGATCATTATGGGGCAACGTAAGATGATTTCGATTTTATCCTACAACTGTAAGCAGCACCATGACCAATTTTGTCTAAAAATTATTCAGAATGTGTTCTACAATCTCACGAAAAACACAATTGAAGTTTATAGAAAACTTTTATGTCTTTCAGTTTTTTTTTGTATTCTAAAACAGAAGTTTTCCAAGTAATTGTTACAACTTCCGTAAAGCTTATACTACGCGTGTTTTATAAACTTCGGTTAGGCTGTTGTTATTAAAATGCATATCACATAAAATCCTCTCAAACCACTTAAAATAAGACATAAATCTTGCAACTAAGTTATTCATCAATATCCCTTATTGGAACATGTTGGTGATTACCTTGAGATTTCGATTCTGTATAGAAAGAAAGGCGTTATAACTTGAAATGGGAAGTTGTATGTATTACGTTTTTATTGTACCACAAAATTTGAAAGAAAAACAAGATTTCTTGTCTTTCAAGTCCATTATGTTTCGGTTTGACAGAATATTATTCATGTTAACGAGGTATTCAAAAAGTCAATTGCTGGTTATAACGTTTTCAAATATGGCGGATAATTTCAGTAGTATTTTTTTAGGAATAGAAACGACAAGCATGCATTGAATTCATAGGCAAGTATTCTTTTAAAATAATGTGTAGTTGCCCTTAATTTAGTTAATACTTCTTTTCCAAAGTTTCTATTGTACTTTAAATAGCTTTTACTTGACATAAAGTATACATACATTTGAAAAACTTCTTGACGAAGTATTCGATTGCAGATTAACTTCAAGCGTAATTTTACCTATAAATATTTTTTATAGATTGGCGCTAAATATTTTTTTTGACTAATTTGTTATAAAATTGATTAATTCTAAATATACTTTATATTACAAATATTACAATGATATTTTATTTTGATGCATACTTAGCTAAATTACAACCTTTCATACCCAATACCAGCGGCAACCGTGCCGTGTATAATCGTATCGAGAGACATACATACATTCCTCATCGTAATTGCTACGTTCTGGTAGGAATGTAGGCTAATTGAAACATGTCATACAAAAAGGATAGTTATCCGAAATATACAGATAATATTTATATATAGAGTTATCTAGAAGCTACATAGCTCTAGCGTAGATGAATTATATGCCTATATCGTGGTAAAATATGGAAGTTGCTCGTTAAAGATGGATGAGATTGTATTTTATGTTGCATTAAATGACAAATGTCAGACGGTCGTCTTGGAGGAAGTACTGCTGTGTATAAAGTTCAAAATATTTTATTATTCTTAATAAGCCATTACAGTTATAGTTATTGAATATACGCAAGTTTTTGTTTTCATTGCTATTTATTAAATTTATAAGCCGAAGTAAAAATTGAAAAGCAGGGAGGGAGGAAAAAGGCAGATGACAAGGAAGTATTTATTTGTGGTTTCTTCGGATACAGAAACATATGAACGTCAGAAAGGAACGGCACCGTCTGTCCTCTCACAGTCATTTGGCACATTAATATTATAAGATGTTTGCATCGTCTTTTACAATTCGTTATTTTTTAGAATGCTTGTTAGGGTCGCAACATATGGCTTCCCAAAACAAACATGATATATTTTGTGCATGACATTTTTATCTGAAAAGAAAGTGTGTATTTTATTAAAAACGCAAGTTTCTTGATTTTTTTTACGCAAACAAGTACTTCAATTATGTATCGTCTTGTTTGGAGCAAGCCGACCCTTAAAAGATTAAGGATATGTGTACAATTTTGATACAAATTCGACGAAATTATTTTTATCAATATGCAATACCTACGATGATGCAAAATAGGTTACATTGGTATTTTACCTATTTTTCAATCACCACGCAATTTTCCGGCGGTTAAAAAAGATGTGGTAAATAATGTTGAATGTGTACATATATGATGATGTGAGAGAGAGAAGCGCAAATACTAAATGCAACAGAAGAAATAAATAAGCATATCATTTTTTTGCACCAGGTCCAATTCATTTCCATGGAAATATCAACAAAAAGTAAATAGAGCGGTTTTGTGGGAGCCCGTTCCGCAATTTCAAAATACAAACTAAGAAGGCAAATAACAACTATGTGGGCAGGAAGTAGCAGTACGGAATATTTGTGTAAAGAATAACAAGGAATGAGAAACAGTAAAAAGGGAATGTATTTGGAATGATAATGTTTACATCATAATCCTCGTATTCCTCTTCTGTCTGTAATGTAATAGATCTTTAACCCAAGTTAAGAAGGAAATCTTTTCCATACGGAATTTTCTTTTTGGCCTTTTAGTCTTTCTTTTCCTTCGTCTGCATCTTGATACCCGTTTAGCGGTTTATCGTCATCGAAAATAAATACATAGGTACGCAGTTTCCATTACTGTATCATAGAATAACATTACCATTTGCTTATAAAATCATGCTAAATAGGATAATAGAAGAGGAGCTTGTGTATCCAAAAATTGAGAAACTAGTTGGAAACTAAGTGGCGACTGGGATTTTGGCGACATGGTGGCGTGTGCAATAATTCTTCCTTTCAGTTCGTTTTTTGAAAGCTCTGAAATGTAGGAACGCAAACCATACGACACTTTTTGTGGGAGTATTGTGTGTACTTCCATGACATTTAAGTTAGGCAGGTTTTAAAATGTTTAAATGCGGGTGAAATATGCTTACTTGACACTTGAATATTTTACATACATATTAACATCCCATTTTGTGGAATGAATTTCTTAGACATATTCGTGAATGAATGAAATTTATTTATACATTTCAGATTTTCAGTGTTCACATATAAAGTGATGACAAGTGTAGATGTGGCGTAAAGCAGCTCGTCATGTCATAGCGTGTAACTACTATATATGTTGTAGGTAAATTATGGCTATGAATTTGAACTAATTTGATTTTATGTGCGTAAATATGCTCGATTTTTGTCCCTGTTCTTGAGTTAATGGCAGTGTGTGTGCATGCATGTTGTATTTTTTTTTTAGGCATAAGTTATTATTTTAATCTGATTCGATATATTAAACAGGTATTAATAAAATCTCATCCCATCCCACCAGCATTTCATGCGTGTTTGATGCAAATACACCTTTACAACTTGGTCGTGCTTACTCCACTTAAACTTGAGGTTGTTTGCAGAGGTGTGCTGAAAATGTACGCAAATCTGTTGAAGTATTAATCCTAGGAAACGTTTTTTGCACACATTATCAGTAGCCGAAATTTCTCATTTCACAAAATTCAAAGGTCGGTTCAGTTGGCCTTACAACAGGATGACATCGGCTTGTTTATTTCAATCTGCTTTTTCTACTCGTAATAGTCATAAACCAGCAGATAGTGTGAATCTTGTTATCTAAATTGTGCATTCCACATGTGTACATCCACCAGCACCCCATCATCGCATCGCCTCTCGCCATGTAGTACATGTGTTTTTCTTGGTGCATTGGGCATTGCTAGATGAAACTGATCTCTTTAAGTATGCATGCTGTAAGAAAGCGGGATCGGAAACCGGGTCTTATGCTCCATGCCCAGAGTTAAATTCTGACTAGTCAAGTAGATAAGAAGTAAAGGATGCATTTATTTGTGATCCGTCCAGAAGTGTGTATGGAAAGAAGTCAGGTGCCAAGTTTAAAGTGTTGTACGTACGTACATTCTTTTCCTTAATATTTCAGTAAGAAGGAGCAGACAGCAGTGCGACTTTTGAATATGATCTTTTTTTTGCCGATCTCGAAAACATCAAATATGCACAACATTTCTATGCTACTTGTTAATAAAAAGGCCTTACGCAGGAAGGACAGAGTTTACAAAAAATGTTTACTATTCTTTCGCAAATGGCAGATTTCTCACAATTCTAAGTAGATCATTTTGTGCTTATCCCCAGAACGGGTATATCTAACTCGTCTATGTTTTCGCTCTCCAGTCACCTAGTAATTTGACATCTGAGTATTTAAGGAATGTATGCAAATTCAAATTGTATGTTGCGTGTTACTAACTTAATAAGTAGCTTAACTTTCTTAAGGGGTCTATTTGTCAGTCTTCGATCATCACAAAAATACAATAGAAAAATGTCCATCGTGAATTGTGAATAAAACAAATTTAAAAGAATTTCGACTGTTGTAAACGAATGATTTTGTATAGAAATCGCGTATAAACTTTTGTACAAAAACTTTAAAAAAATCATCAAATGTTTAAATGTTTGTGAAGTCAGATCCCGAAAATGCAGCGGAAACTTGGTTTTTCTTGTACTTTGCTATTCCTATTAATAGTATTGCTTACAGAAATGTCATCGTCGAACATTTCTCAGTTTCATTATAAACTTGACGGAAATGTATGCACCATGCTACATGCCACACTGCACGCCACACACTAAAGAAATGTTTTTGTTTTCTCTTGTCTTATTTCTCATTTTCATCCTCTTTCTTACTACAGCGCAGGGAGAAATATTACGAATTACGAGTCTTATCGTTAGTACAGAATTTCAATGGTACAATAGTCTAACATTTTTATACATGTGAGTTAAGGTAGTGTCATTCCATACCGTGAAAATCTGTTTTTGTGCATACAAAAGAGATGAATCAAGTCAAGTCAACCGGTTCGTAGTGGGATAAATAAAAAGACAAAAAAATAATAACTAAATCAGCCCCTTCTTCCTCTTCTCATGTGTACTCGTTATGAACATTGCATATAATTTTTTTATTCTGTAAATAGATAGTAACTTCCTCCCGTCTCCGTCTTATTTCTCCTGAAGAACTTCTGCTGACTGCTCGCCCATACAACTAACTCCTCCATCTTTCTCTCTTGTTGTTATAAAGCTTTTTTTTCTCTTTTCGTCCATTTTTATTGCTGTAGAAGGAATCGAAGCCCTTGTGACTCTCTCTCGCTCCTCCACTTCACGTCTTTATGTCATTTTACTTTTGTTACGCTACACAAAGCATATGTATGTTGTGCATACAATACACTTTTCCAACTTTGGGTTGCTGAAGGAGGGTGAAAGTCCGACTCCACATCACATCTCGTCTGTCGCAGTAGTTCGTCCGATATTTTCGTTATTTATCTGTTTTTGTATATATTACTATCTCTTTTTTTCTCATAACCTTTCGTTTTATACTTGAATGAGGAGAGAGGCACGCATTAACATATTTACATGCCACGCTTTTGCTCTTATCCACTTTAGTGGACAGAAATAAAAAGGCCATGATGGCTAATACAGCGGCACACAACTTTTTTTTATCCTCAACAACTCCACAAAATGGCTAAGTAAGTAGCTGGAGAGTTTCTCCAAACAAAACCAAACCAAATGTGTGTGCAATGATCCATTTTTTGTGCAAAACGACATCAAGAGCTTATACAGGCAGAATGAGAGCGACTCCTTGAAACACTAGTTGCAAAATACCGTCATTATTGTCTTTCGTCTTTACTTTACATCAGTTTTGTAAAAATAAATACACTGTAAAGTATTAGAAATATACAAGTATCCTTAGTTTCTTTAAACTTATATCTCCTCAAAAACCCCAACATGGGTTATAGTATTGTGTATATTTATACTTATACCTTCAAATTTATCATTCAAATTCATGTGTCATCTTATCCACTTAAAAAAATTCTTTCCATGCCGATCCAGATTCGTTTTGAAAGGAAGAATATATTTGTACGTGTTACCTGTTTATCTAAAATGCAATGTAACTTACCTGACAACAGTTCAATCCGATCAGATAACTGATTAGACACACAGACTCCTTTGAACTTGCCATGAAGATTATTGTTGTGCTTCCATACTTACACGTAAATCTACGCATTACTTATGTTATAGAAAATTGTCTATCCGCTTTGCTTCCTCACTCCTTTCATCGTTGCAGTCAAAACGAACAGCTAACTCTACAATAAAAAGCAATAATCCAGCGTTTTGCTCTTTCTATCCAAACCAAATCCACCGTGTCTTTTCACTGTACTGTTTACTACAAGTCATGATACACAACAAGCATTCGGCTTATTAACTTGCGACTTAGCAAGTTATACAGGATATCTGGGCCGTCTGTCCGTCCGTCTGTCCGTCCGTCCGTCCGTCCGTCCGTCCGTTCGCACGATAACTCAAAAACTAATCAAGATTTTCAAAATCTGATTTC
>JAQFZH010001432.1:0-21346 GCA_034695485.1 Entomobrya nivalis
TGTAGCGGATACAATAGTTTGTGTACATCATCAACATTCTTGCCTTTCCGTAATAAATCCCCAATAAAATTGTAAATTCGCAAATCGCTAAAGTTTTAATTTCTGTTCTAAAATCTATTTAACTTGCAACAATGCTTGCAACACGATAATTAACACCCATTTATCACCATATTGTGATGTCTATGCCATATCATAATACAATGCAAACTAGAAAATATTTCTTGTCTGCATGTCACATGTTGCATTCTCATGCACCTTTTACTAAATATTAATAGTTCGCAATTTAACACATTCACGTTAATAAGATTTGACATAGCAATTCATAGCATTCAACCAACGTAAAATTACTAAATCTTTGAAGTAAAGCTAAATTTTACAAATTATCCAGCCACATGTCATGAACATGAACCAGGATCAGCAGACATAGCCTTGTATGAATTCCCATTTCCCATTATATATAGTCAGTCCACATTCCACATCTATTCTATTGCATAAGACTTACATCTCATCTCAATTTCATCCTCAAATTCGTCATCTAAATTAAATGCTACCATGAAACATAAACGTTTAAATACGGATACGGCAATTGAAAGAAATAATGACAAGAGTTTTTTTTTGATTACTATGTTTGTTTTTGCATGAATATGAAGGAAATGAAACATATAGCAACAATGCTGGCTAAATAGCACGCACTGTTGACTCTGCTGTTTTGTGTATATCAAAATATACAGCGGAGGAGCAGATGCTTTTTTTGTATTTACATTTTACATACTCTACTGCACCGAAACTCTACGCGTACGCACTAAATACGCATTCATTTTAGTGTACAAAAATACACAGGTGCATGTAGCATAGCATCATGTATTGAAAGCGGAGTTGTATAAGTGCATGCGTATTTGTTATTGTTGTCATACAGTGTTGAAATTAACAACAAATTTTCAGCTTAAAAGTGCGTAGTTTTTGATAATTTGTTAAGGAAAAAGTAACCAATTTATGGAGCTTTATTTGTGCTTCTCATGTTTACTTTAGAACTATAGCACAAACTAACAACATTAAGTTAACGCTATAATCTTAAAGTACCGGTAATTTTCAACCTATGTATTTTTTACTTCCTTTCATTTTGGCAACTGCGTCTATGATCCAAATTGTTAGATTTTTGGCTTTAGTGTGGTTAAAGTTAAATGTTCTTCTTTCCCAACGAATAGTTATGATTTCCAAAAAAGGGATTGCATCATCATAAATCATCGTTGGAATTAAGATTTGCATGAAAAATAGGAATTTTCAAGTAGTTTAATTTGTGTTTAAGTTATTAAGTCAACTAGTTTAAGCCCAAGAAGTCAAGGGTTTAATCCAAGTAGTGAGCAGATGTAAATGTAGTGCTTATAAATACGTAGTTTATCAATGGACATTGGATACTGACAAAACTTAATCACAGTTTGTGCGTAACTGTTCAACAAATCTTTAAAAATATGAGCGTATGTTATATTTCGTGATTGATTATAATAAGGTAAGTTTAGTATTGCATTAGTTATGAATAGAGACTAAAAATATCCCCGATATTCCAAGTTTAAAAGTTCAGGTTTTAAATAATAAATTGGCAGTAAATTATAATTGTAATGGTTTTTTAAACTATTCGAGAAATTTAGAGGGATGTGGAATCACGCACAAAATTGTACACCAGGTGGGGACGAAGATACTAATGAGCAAGATCGTAGTTTGTTGCAAAAGGAGAGAGTTGAGAAGAGCTTAGATCTTACCCAGTATTTAAAGTATCTTGATCAGTTGTTTGGACAAGGAACTAGGTATGATTTGAAATTAGAATGAAATTAGTTCAGTATACATTTTGTCCTGTATCAAATTACATGATTAATTTTTCGTAATGTGCCCTTGTACAAAAATATAGTGAGTCTGAGTCCAGCGATGGAGAAGAAGCTGATAGACCTCGCACATTTACGGAGTTCCGTCAGCCGCCTGTAACAATTCAACACCTGGAAAGACCTTATACCCATAATCATTGTTTAGCAGGTCCTTCTACTTTGTCGGAAGGCAGTAATCATGTCAATAATTTCCAGTTCAAAGCAGTGGATAACTTCCATGCAGAATCAAACATATCATCATCTTCGCTGAGTTCGATTGACTCTGGAACATCCTCGTTATCCCTTAATCTCTCCTCTGATACTTATCTGGATATATCACAACCCAAAACGGATGATGCAGGGTCTCGTAAAAGCAGTGGGAATGAATCCACGCGACAAGGAAATAGCTTTGGAGCAGAAGACGATAAGTCAGTTGCAAACAGTCCCGATAAGGACAAAAAGTCACAGAAAAAGAAAAGATCTGCGAGGAATAGTAGTGAAGCACTCCCACGACAGCATAAGCCAAGCTCTGGAGGAAAAGGAAACAATGGGTCGAGGGGCGGTGGTGGTGCAGGAGGATCAACATCTGGAGGTAGTTCCAATGATTCCTCTGAAGGCTCAGGAGGATCCTCATCATCAAATCAAAACACAAGCAGTAACAATGGATCACCTGGAGCAAAAAGTCATTCTGGAAAACAGAATTTGCAAAAGCAAGTGGACTCATCCCCGGAAGTCATATTGGAGAGTCATGTTCAGGGTATATCAATGGAGGAAACTTGTGCTGGCATTAACCATTGTGCTGATACAGCATCCACAGATCTTCAGACTCTTTTAGGAATTCCTGACACAAATAGTGACTCCCTCCTTTTGAGTGACGATTTATCAGATAACTTTGAAAGTGTGCACGCGTTTGACAGCAGCGATATTTCTAGTTTCCCCTTGAATTCCTTACTGGATAATATCCCGGATGAGGAAACTAGTCTCAGCGATTTCATATCATTATCAGCTAGTGCTCATTTATCAAACTCTCCTTCCACTGCGACGCAGAGTACAAATTTTTTCGGCAAAGTTGCACAAGCTGCAGCTAGTTTTGTAAATAAAAGGCCGAAAGGTTTGTTAAATAATTCTAACACAAATGTGAGCTTTAAAGTGGATACGAAAAAACGCAAAGTGGAGAGTAAAGTTGATCAGGTTGATGATATTGTGAAGCCTACCGATAAACAAAAGCAATCTAAAATTGAATATTTCAATGCGAAACGACGAAAAATTTACATCAATATTAGTAAAAAGGAAGTAATAAAGGTAGGTAGCAGCAAATTATTTTTACGCGTTTTCTTAATTATTGTTATATCCATATATATTTTTGTATTTTTTAAAAACTGTTTGTTGTTGTATTGTAGGAGCAAAAGGTCCGTGCCATCACTTTTAAGGAGAGTATTATTATTAGACGAAAGTTGGCGTACGCCTGTGCTCGCGCGGTTAGAAAGAACGAACTTCGGGTAAGTGTTAACAAAGGACATAAGAGAAAATACATAAAGCATTTTACAACAAACGATTTTGACCAACCTTTCTTATTTTACTCCAGTCACAGAAATGTATGAAAGAATCGGAAGGTAAGGTGAGGCAGCTTGCACATGAACCAGAAATACAAGAAAAGGGCTTGTCAAGGGTCTTATCTGGAACAAAGATATCTGAGGGCAAACTTAGAAGAAACCTTACAGCTACAAATACCAGTCAGGATAACCGATTTCACCGCTTGATAACTCTGATGGAGCTTTTTGCGAGTAGGCTTTTAAATAACAATTCTGTCAAAGTTAATTTACTCCATGAAACGAATAAACGAACTAGTCAAAATCTAAAAAGGTATGTAATTTTGACATCAAAAAATTAAACATTTAATAAAATTATATAAAAAAGAATATAGCAATTTTGAAATTAATGGTGTCAACATTTTTTGTTTAAAGTAGCGAAGCTGTTTATTCATCAAATTCAAACATTGTGGACCGAGCGATTAAAGAGCATCATAACTTGGTAAAATTATTAGACATGACCGGGTTGTATGCACAAGGTACTTTAAAATTATTTATGAACTATTTACTTTGAAACGAAATATTAAGAAAGTATTGTTAGTAATAAATTCCTAAAACTTCATTAAGATCAAGCAGCCAGCGTTGAAGTAGATAACCGCATATTTGAAGCCCATGAAGGCGTGTTGAAAAAGCATCAGATCATCGGAGTTAACTGGATTTACAATTTATTCGTGAAGGTAATAAAAATGGTTACTTATCTTATAATTCGTAGTAAGTATCGTGAAGTGCATAACACATTATGAATAATGTCTTTTTATCATGAAGGGAATTAATGGAATTCTCGCTGATGAATCGGGGTTAGGAAAAAAGGCTCAAGTCACTGGATTTCTATCATATTTAGCTGAGTCGCACAAACTGTGGGGTCCATTCTTAATTGTTGCGCCTTCGTCTTCTGTAAGCTACTGGCATCAAGTTCTCAACAGATTGTGCCCTAAATTTAAGACTATTAAATATTCAGGAAACACTCAGGTATTAATTTTTTCTGTTCTGTTTTGCACCTCGTACAATATTTTATTCATCATAATAATAAAAATCTATTATTGATATTACAGGATAAGAAAATAGTGCGACAAGTGTGGGAAAAAGATTGCACTCATACGAAGAAAGACAGTTTTCATATCATCATCACTTCTTATTCAGTGATGGTGGCTGATCTGACATATTTTAGCAAGATTAAGTGGCAGTACCTCATTGTTGATGATTCACAAAATGCCATTACCTCTAGGTAAGTTTCTCCTATTTTCAATTATTTTGCCCAACAATCAACTTCAAGCGATTAATGATTAAGTTTTGTTGGTTTTAGTACAAAATGGATGGCAATCCTGAGTTTTCGCTGTCGAAGCAAACTATTGCTGTGCAGTAACCCTCCTTTAAATTCTATTTCACATCTTTGCTCTTATCTTTATTTTATTATGCCATCCCTGTTCGATTCCCAGAAGGAACTATCCGAATGGCTTCTAAAAGAATTAGAAACGTCTAACAAAAGAGGAGAAGATTTGGGTAAATTGTTTATTTTTGATAAGTACTCTTGAAAGTTACAAGTCAATCATTATATACTATAATTGCCGATATTTTATGTTAATATTTTAGTTTCGTCCTCAAGACTAAAAATGATAACTCAAAATTTTATGCTTCGTCGTGAACAACAAGATGTAGAGATAACCGACAGTGTTGACGTACTGCTTCACTGCCCGCTGACCAAGCGTCAACGACAAATTTACTCTGGTATGACTGACGATCTTTTTATTTTTGTTAATAAGTAAAACGAACAATTCAAGTTGGGTATGTAACTTAACGATTGCTTTGTCAATCTGTTTGTGAATGAAACTAAATTCAAAACGGTTTCTATCAAATGGACGTTCCTTGCATGCAACTAATCAAACGCTTATAAATTCCAGGTCTCTTGGATGGGATAAACCTTGTCGAAACCCTCAACTATTTGAAAAATTGTCAACCCCAGGAAATTCGGAACCGAGTGAGGAATGCACTTAACTTATCACTGCAACTAAGGATGGTAATTTAATAAAAACCTTTACTTCGTCAATTTGTAAACTGCTAATTCTAACTTCGATAAAAACCAAATTTGATACAGGTATGCAATCATCCAAGTTTGATTGAGGAACGTGCCTGCGCAACTTCTTTTTGGATGGAAACTCCATTAATAAGTTTTCCCAAACTAGTGTATCAACTAGAGTCCACATCGGGCGTTTGCAATAAGCCGCTGTTGCGGCACTTGTTTTGTATATTTAACACTTACAATGTATACGAGTCATTGTACCGTTATAATTCAAAAAGTCAAAATAACGAAATCTCAACCTGGAGCTTTGCTCGTCTTTGCAAATTGAACTGGAAAGACGTTGAGGGCATATTCGGAGGAAACTATGAGTCCAGGTCAATAGTTATTCAGTTTTTTAAAAACAACTTCATACTTATAGTTGTCGTTGATGAGTTTTTGTTTATACATATTTGTTTATTTTACAGGTTGAATCATCTAGTCAATTTTCAAACAGTATTACAAAAAATAGCGTATGATTTAACGTGGGTGGATAATCGAGATTCTAGTTATTTAATCAACCACCCAACTGCTCTGTTGCAGCATATTTTTAGTCAGAACAAAGTATTATCAGGTTTAGTTTTTACTTCTTTGTCACCATTTGTGTGCACTTGGAGAAAATGTAGAAAGGTGTTGATAGCGAATTCAATTCAGTACCAAACACTGAAATCACGATACATTTTTCGGGGAAAAAGGGTAATCAAATGCTTATTATGCTACTGAAACATTATAATGTTCTTAATCCAGGTCATGTGGGTCACGAATTTATTTTATTATATTTTGTTGCTGTAGAATGCTGAAATCAAACTCACTGAACCTATTCACTCATTGTATCCTGCTTTGGAGTATCCTGATTTTTTGGAATGTTATTCCTCTAATGTAAGTTAAAGTGAAAGTTCATCGACTGGTATTGTATCATATAAAGATTCATGACTCTAAATTCTAATATATTTCGTATTCTTTTTACTTTAGGTTTATTCCAAAGGATGCATGCCATTGGTTTCCTGCAAAACTTTTCATCGAGAAATTATGACCAAGGAAAATCGAGTTTTGATTTCGGAATTAGTAAGTATGAGTGGTACTTCGACAACTAATGTTCCAAATATGGTTTCAAGTATCAAGGAGAAATTTCTGTCATTAAATTGGTGCCATCGCTTTCCGACAGGTCAGTAAGATCAAAAGTATGTTATTAGGATAAATAGCTATGCAGCCTTACGAATGTTGTGTATTTTCAATAGTTCATGACCGATTGATTGGTGGTTCTGGGAAGATGATGGTGCTTTATGATATGCTGTCTGGTTTGAAGCAAGCTAGGCGTCGTGTGTTGATAGTCACATATATCAAAAGTAGCCTGCGCATATTAGAGGTAAAATATGAACACGAATTAACTTTAACAATCTAACTAATTCTAGCTCACATTAATTATTAACGGGATTTATGTTTCAGGAGTTACTGAAAACAATGAGTTCCGAATACGTCATTGTTGATGGCTGTAATAAAATAAAGGATGAGTCATTCATCTACCTGTTATTTGCTCACAGTTCCTTATCTGATCTGAAGATTTATGTTGATACGGTAGGCAATTTAATTTGTATTTTAAATTTGTGTTGATATTTTAGACTAATAATGATTGATGTTTTTTCATCAGATAATATTTTTTGACCATGATTGGGATATCAACATGGAGGAACAGAAAACTACGTTATTGCAGAAAATAGGCAAGAACAAGAAAAGAAGATTGTTGTAATAATGTAGAGTTGGAGTCTTACAAAAGATTATGTAACAGAACATGTCATTGATACTTTAGGTCATGCTGGAAGTATGGATTGTTATCGACTTATAAGTTCTGAGACTGTTGAAGAACGTATGCTTGCATTAATGATGGAGAGAAATAATGTAAGCTTAATGTTGTTTTATTTGTATGAATATAATTTTGAATTATTTTTGTGTTATATAATATGTGACATTTATTCATTATTTTAATGAAACAGGCTTCTCCGACGTTGTATAAAGATATGCTGGAAAATAGTCAAGTGTCATCTATTCCAGCGTTGAAAAACTTGTATTCAGTTCTCATGTCTGAATGGCAACGAAATAAAGGTAATTGGAATTAACACAATTCATTAAGAAAAATACAGTTTCAAACAGTGTGAACGATAAATGTAAAGCAATAAGATATCTAAAGGAATACTAATTAGAAATTTACATTATTAACACCTACAACAGCAAAAACAGAAAGTGAGAATTTGTAACAAACATTATGTTTTTCCCATAGGCGTAGGAAATGCAACAAAACCTTGTCTGTCGATTACTAAATCAAGTTTAAGCCAGTCATCTCCAGAAGCTAAAAGCAAGGTATTTACTAAATACTCTTTAAGCATTACTGTATGTGCATTAATCATTAATCATAAATAATTATCTTAAAACATTTCTGTGAATTTTAGTGTCTGAAGCAAGCTATATATACGGCAACTTCGTGTATCGGTGGTACACACACTGATGACATGACTGATGTTCATTTTATGAATGAAAATGAAGGGCCCGACTCTGCTGCACCAAGCTGTAGCGAAGTAATGTTTTATGTTTCTAAGTCATTTTCAGTCTATAAATTTTTATTTCAACTAACTGTCTTGTTTAAATGGGGTATTTGCAGGATCATGATTTATACATTGATGATGACGACGACGACGATGTCACTGGATGTCAAATAGAAGATAATTTTAACCTGAGTTTTGATGAAGGTTATATGGGAATGAGCCCAGAATCTTTTGAAGACACTACTATAAAGCTAGGTAATGCTATAAATGGATTCTTGAATTATCCTCAATTCAATTTACAATTTATGGATGATTATATAATTATAATTGAGTTTCATTTTACCTTTTTTTAAAGATTACGAAGAACATAGCTTGCCTAAAAGATCAAAGATGGGAAGGGGATCAGGAAAGCGAGGAAGACCTCCATCCAGAGCTCGTTTTAACAAGCGAGTTGATTGTAAGTTAGCTATAAAACTGTAAATTCATGAATAATTAGTAATTATTGCAGAGTAAAGTATGCCTGTACATATTTTATGTATTCAAGTTGATGGGTCAGACACAAGTCGAAGAGGTCCTGGCAGACCCCGTCTCAAAACAGTGGGTCCAGCTCATCAGGGAAATAGAGGTCGGAGGCCTGGTCGTCCACCGTTAACGAAGAAGACAGAGTCTCAAGGCTTAGCATCACTTTCTTCTGGTCAAAATGTTTTTGCGTTTTATAGCTCGGCTGATCTTGAGTTATCGTGATGTTTATGTTAACTTAGGTTAAGTATTTTGTTTAAAGTTTTATTTTATTTTTTGCTGAAAGTCACTCTACGAACATTATTGTTCCGGTTGAGTTTCATTGAATTTACCATGAACTTTTGCTCACTCTCGTATTTTGTCAAAAAGAAGGTATGTGTATACGTGCGTGTGTCAGTAGACTTGCATTTAGACTTGACTTAAAAGCAATAAGCCATAGAATTTTATACTGAGATTTTATCGCACAACTACGAAAAAGGTTTACCAGTTAGTCATATACCAGGATATTAGAGTTTACAAAAAAACGAATTAAATTACTGAAAGAACTGAAATGAAAGTAGTTTTTAAACATGGAGTACAATTAGTAGGAATGATTATGTATGTGTATTTGGGAAATGTAATCAACAATATACAAAAGACATTATTATTTTTACACACTTGAATAATATTCTTTGATGTTAATGACCTATTCCCGCTGTAAAAAAAATCGCTAAAGTTGATGAATAAAGCATTACACTACACTGAATATAGCTTACTATTAGTTTATTCGTATTACATATTTAGTGTCGCTGTCGCATATTCACATCTCAAACATAATGCATATACTACAGTGCTAAAAATCAGCACTTGTGAAACTATCGCTCTTTGCCGTGATGCCAGAAGTAATTGTCCAGACCGCGACTTCGAGCATTTATTTCTTGGGGTTCAATATGATCTATAAAACAAAATGTTTATTTTGTTTATGCTCTCTGTGAGAATACACAATTTATGGGTCAACTAAGCAGTATCCATTCTTATTGTGACTTGATGCTTGATTTTGCTAGCCACAATGCGTTGTACATTCTTCGAAATGGTTTTATATTTCCAGTGCATCTTTTCATGTGATTGCCTCAAATCTGGGAGGTTGGTCCTCTGAATTCTGTGACGGCTGGAAGATTTCCTCATTAACGAACCACTGTACTCAATCATGCTATTTTTGTACTTGTGGAAATATGGTTTGGTAGCGAACGCCTGACAGCTCATACGCAGCAGTGTGTCACATTCGCAATATGAAAATGAAATGACGTTGACATTTTGTTAATGATCAAAATAAATCTTCGTTGAAGTTCCTAGCATTTCATGATGACTTGACTAAGACTAAAATTAAACAAGCGTAGGCACAAGTTCAATGTTCGTGTTCGTACCCTTTGCTGTTTTGCGCGTCCGCCACAATTTCATTGCTAGATGCATAATCAACCACATATTCATCATCATTTGAGTTAGTTATGTAAATTAAGTAAAGCATTTACCTGGGTTTGTGAAGGCTGTAGTTTATCTCTACATTGTTTCAGTCAAAAATTTAAGTTATAACAATAAGGGGCAAAATGATACTTGGATTTAAAGTGAGTTATGCTCTGTCGATTTGTTTTGTTGCGTTTACTTGGACTTGCTTTCAACCAAGGTTAATTTTGGGATCGGCCGTACCACATAATTTAATTCCCTTTGATTCCTCAATAACAAATTTAACCGCTGAGACTGATTTAATTGGTTCAAAAAATATACCCGTTATTACAATGTAAGCATCAAAAATATATCTCTATCATACAAATAGAATGTTAAATGATTAGGATAATTGATTTAAATTAATTAACTTTAGTGAAAATGGATCAGCAGAAACATCTGAAGAAGCCTCGGACGAGGATGACGACGAAGATGACGATGATGAGGAGGAAGATGAAGATATGATGCCACTACCTCCAGAGGAAAAACTACAAAATGTTGGTGAACGCCAACCAGTTTTGCTGGAAGCAAAGCCAGTACATTTACCAAGCAATGAAGTTACCAGAACTAGTGCAGTATCGAATGGAACAGAAGTAGCACCATTTAATAAAGTGCAAACGCCCACGCTTCTTCCAGTCCGGCAAAAAGATGAGCCGGGTCTGTATTCTCCTGAAGATCCGGCTGATGCGCTACTTGATGTTTTACAAGGTGCTGTGCGAGAAACCTATCTTGAGTTTAAAAGACACATGGCTAAAAGAAAGGTATTGGTTCATTTTACAGACTAAGTTTTTATAAAAATCATTTTCCTTAAATTGAAAATAAAAAGTTACTTTCATTATGCCGTTTGGTTGTATCAACAAAAGGTAATGACGGAGCAATGTTCAATATATGTACACATACATATGCATATGGAATTTAGATTAGTGTCGAACTAATTGTTTACTGAGAAATTGTTTAAAACATTAATTAGAAAGAAGAAATGCAACAATTGGAAGACAGTCTCAAAGGGCAAATACAAAACTTGGACATTGACCTAAACGCAAAGATTATGGCGATTGATACCAATTCCAATTCAAGAATCACTACACTGACCGAGCAGATTGTTAGTCAGAGAAAGGAAGACATCCTGACTTTCTCCGACAATCTCAATCAAATCGCTAAGGTAGGTCAAAACTACCCAAGCCAAGTAAAGTACCCTTTATTGCAACACAAATCTGTGAATATGACTTTGTTGTCTTTGGCTTGACACTTAGGCTAATCAAGTCCATTTGGAAACGTTGCACTCAGAAGCCCAGCATTTGAAGGTAACGGTGGACGGACTAAGCAAAGGACAATCAAGCTTATCTGCAAAGGTAAGATCCGTAAGTGTTGACGAGCAGTTATCATGGAGTTTCACTCGTACAATTTTATTTTTTTGCTTTGACTTAAAAATAAGCAGACAGAGCCATATTTGCCGTTTTGGATTAGTTAGACTAGGAAAAACGTGAATGTAAGCTTGCTCTTGCTAACCTTAAAATTTACAACACAGCCAACTTTCACTTTTACCTTTCACTCCTACGATTACGTCTTCAATAGATCCACATGGAATGTCGTCATAACTTCATTGACACGGTAGCCTCAGTGGACAGATTCTTTGTATTCGTGTAAAAGGCAAAAATTATGAAGCTGGTACAATAAATTTATCATAAAGATGTTAGCAATCTAAATTATGAATATTTTACGGAAACATGGACCAGTGTCAGCAAAGTCCGCTGAGCCTTTTAAATATTAAAAGTAGACAGGGTTGCTTTGCACCAAAAGGAAGGTATGTTCAGTCCATGTAAATTTTCCGCACCTGAGGAATACTAAAAATTAAAACATTGACGGAAATCACATAATGACAACGCTATATTATTGGAAGGTGCACTTCACTCTGTTCTTCGAAAACGGCCCAATTTCGTACAAAGGATTCTGATGCGTCCGTTAACGACACAGTGTTGGCGCCCCGAGCTACCACTTATGGGTTGTTGCTGTTCTAATTCTAAGATAAATCCAGCGATCGTGAACCGGCGTGAAGAACAAAGACGACTTAAAAGTAGCATCTATGCTCCTCCTACCTTAGCTTTTAATAACGTGGCTGATAAACCAGAGAAAGTTTTCACTTTTGGAGAGACAACTGTTGAGCCTGAAGTACAGGTAATTTTTATGAGTGCGACGGTATTCCTGTTCGTATCGTTTTGTTTTTAAAAACTGACAATGCAACAACATAATTTATTGAAACATAATACAGGAAAGTCTAGACCGTCAGCAGTCAGAATCGTCAGGAGAAGAAGTAGAAGATTACTCAGTTAACATTAGGAAATATAATCAAGAAATAATGACGAAACGGAAGAGTAAGCATAGTCAAAGTTCTACAAAGTCAAGGGTACCAAAAACTAAAGGCTTTGATTTTCCACTTTTCCCTGAAGTACACGGGCAGCAATCCATCAAATCATCTCTTTCACGTGCTGGCGTGGATCGTCACTCATCCCATCAAAGATCCCGGAAGTCCCGTACGACCGTCCCATCCCATAATTCGTCAACATCACACAGAACAAAGGAGCAAGTGTCATATAAAAGAATAAGTTCTCAGAATATTGGAATCGTCGAAACAGACGATGATTATACTGCGGTCTCTTCGGAAGATGAAGTTCAAAATACAGTGTTTCGTAAGAATCAAAAGAAGATGATAGTACAACAGCAAATTATCGCGGTAGAACACAAGGATGCTTCAACGCAATACTATGAGGAAACTTATTCAAGGAATTTGTACCCTACGAGGAAAGAAACGGAAACTTCAACAGCGGAACTAGACAGTAGACGACGAATGCCTGAATATGACTTAACTAATATGGGACTGAATCGTAGTGATTACATCAATGCAAGCAATCGAAGATCAATGTCACATCGAAGTCATAGACATAAAGGAGTACAACAACGAATCATTGACAATTATTTGGCGCAACCCAAAGTTCTTATTGTACCCATTGTCAGGGAAGGTAAAAAACCTCGCACACCTCGGACACCTACAGCTTACTCTTCTAGCAGCTATGCCCGACGAAGAAGGAGGATTCTCAGAAAGCCCTGGTTGTCCTCATCAAATCCCCCACAGAAGAATACTCCAATGCTTAGAGAAAGTGGCATAGGCTCCAGTAACATTCGCTTTTCAAGTGGGGTTAAAATCCATGCCTTTGAGACTCCCGATTCCACTGAAAGCTTCTCAAGTGATAGAATGAAGAGAAGTGTTAGAACGGGATATAGCATGGAATATTATACAAATCCGTACACACAACGGGCTACTACTACTCGCAAAATGAAGAGACGACTACGACCGACTTCCGGGAAAAATTGGAGATCAGATGACACAGATAATCAGAGAAGTTCTTCAAGGCAAAGACGACCCTGGGCGATATAATGATTAACCTGTTGTAATTAATGAATTGTTAAGGCTAAGGCGTATTTTAATGTAAGGCTGAATGTGTTGTTAACGCATATTATTGTGGAAATAAAACTTGTGCTTGTCTAGAGATGCTTTTTGAATTTCGCTAAAGGAAGTTAGATTGATTTATTAGCATAAATTAAAGCAGCACGCTTGTATGCACGCTAATAAGCCAAGTGAAAGCTGACTTGCACAATGTATGTTTAAAAACAACAAGAAATTTATAATCTATTCAAGTGAAATATTTTAATAGATGAGTCAGCTACAGAAGACAATGCACAGTCTGGAAGCAAAGATCAACGAGATTGCTGTAAAGAATACGGAAGATTTTGCTTTGGTTCAAACAACTCAGAAGACCTTGGCCGTTCTTGTTGATGCAATGGAAAAGGTTTTAGCATTTTTACATAGTAAAGTTAACTGTAGTAATAGTTTGTAAATCATATATGAGTACTTTACAGCATACATAATATATTCCACAACTCCTGGGGTGTATTAAGATTTCAAGATAGATGTAACATCATTTTGTATTGACCCTTTAGTGCTTTCATATATAATTTCAAAATTCTTATTTTGCATACACATACATTTGTATGTATGTTTTCGTTTGAACGCTTTTAGAATGGTAGACGGAATTCAATTCAAATTAAAAAATATATATTAAGTTTTTCATCAAGTTATGCAGTAGATCTAAGATCACGTTTCTTTCAGGACATTCGGTCTACAGAGAGCACGCTTTCTCAGATCCAAAATAAAATAGGAGACCTGGAGAAAGCGAAGACAGAGGATAGTAACAAGGTTAGTTGGTATTTGATATATAATGTCATTGTGTTTCAGTTTCAAGTCATAAATGATCAAAACAAAGTTAGATCTGCAGTGAAGTTTAAATTCATATAGATTAAAATACTTTATTCATGTCGCAATTGTATAACAGCTCAGGAAAACACTAATTCGAGATCAAAAACAAGACCCCGTCACAACATGCATACGACATCTGAAAAACAAAAATGTTGGAGGTGCTCTCAAGCAATGGCGAATGGTTGAACAAATTACTGAAGATTTAAAAGAAACTTTGCCTGCAGATATGGCGAAAATTATTGAAGATTCATATACCAAAAGTCCTGCCAACTTGCCACAGGTAGCTGAATTTGTTCATCGTGCCGTGTCCCACGGGGAGCGGCGGTTAAAAGAAGCAGCGTATTCCACACTTCTGCATAAAATGGAACAGGCGAAGCATTTGACTGCCCGAGGGAAAATCTTGGAAGTTTTCAATGTTGCCCAACACATGAAATCAGATCTTGGAAGTTTCTACAATACTTCATCGTCCACTGCAGAAATCATCTCAAAACTACCTGAGCCTGTGAGGCTGGTAACTTTTGATAAGGTCAAGTTATTTTTGCCGTCCAGGGGATATTTACGCGTGTCTGCTGACAGAAAAGTAAGCCTGGTGCCCCAAGATGCCCGGTTCTTCGACAAAGACGAGGTTCTTTGGCAGTTTGAATATGACAAAGACAAGACCGATGGGACATTTTATATCAAAAGTGATAAACTGCAAAAGTATTTGGTTACAATTCACGAGGGATTCAATTCATACGGCTTCTCAAGGTAATGGTCCATATTGTTTATTTGTACAAGCAGATTCCAAAATGGATGAGAAAAATGGATTTTTTGCAAGCCAACGCATCCAAAGTTTTGACAGCTTATGAAAGTTGAATTGACTAATAATCGCTAATACTCAACAATGAAGTTATTTCATGTATGAGTTTATCGTATGATGACTAATAGTACTTTTCCTTTGCTCACAGGCAAGCTCTGTTTATGACTGGGAATCGCAAAGAAAATGGAACTAGATTTGACATCTCAAACATAAATGGAGATCACGTTTTGCTTAAATCTATATTTTACAATGGTAAATCTTAATATCCACTATTTTTATGAATTTTGTTTTGTTCACCAAGAAAAATTACAAATATTTATGTATTTTTAGGCTATTTAACTTGGAAAAGTAATATACAAACCATATATGGAGACGATGACAGCTACTTTGTCCTTCTCGAAGATCGTAAAAATGGACCATCACCATATTGGGTCATAGAACAAGAAAATGATTTTTCCAAGTAAAAAGAGTAATTCGCTGCTTATATCAGAAATATTCTGCTTAATAATTACGTGCATACCAAATACAAATGACAAAGATGAGGCAAGCTAGCATCAAATCAAAATTAGATAATTGACTTGTTTGAAATCTGCCCCTGTAATAATTTATTTCGACACTTTAGATTAATTAAAATAATTTATTTATGTAGCAGCTATTACAAGTACGTAAAACAAATATTTATTAACATTGCATTGTACACTTATTATGTTACAGCGTGCAATATGTATTTGTAAAAAGTAGTATGTTTAAATATTATTTAAGATCTCGATTTGTTTTTGTGCGATTAATGTTAATTTTTCTAGCTATTTATGTGTGTAGAAAATAGACTTTTATGAGTAAACTATTGTTCAAATTTTATTTAATCCTCTCTCCAGTATTCCAACTAACTATTCAAGCGTACTGATTTCTGTCATTGCATAGTATTCTCAGAATTCCTGAACTTATGCATAGAAAGCTGTAAAATTCCACAAAATCTTCCTATCAATTTTCTTACAAAAATTAGTGCGGAGATTAAGATAAATAGGAAACTCTTATGAAAGGTAAATTAAAAACATGCATAAAAATAGTTCACAAAGTTGTAAACAGCATTTCAATAAAAGATTTTATATGACTGCAATGCAGCAGCAGCACGATTGCGTACAGAATACACACTGAAAAGTGCTGGAAAAGGGAAAATTCCATCAGCCAATTACTTAGACAGAAAAAGGAGATGCATAATAAATGGTGTATGACCCTATAGTCAGGACGTCCAGGCTAGGTTGAATTGTATAGTACACTGCTTTTGGCTGAGAGGAGATGCATAGACCACAAATGTGATACGTTTTTCGTTTGGGTTGTTTTTGTACGTGATATGATCACTGTTGTGTTATGGAACGTTTCCCTTCCTTCTCCAGTTCCATGTACTATGTTACTCGCTTACTGATTCCACGTTTCTAATATTTAGTATTCCATTTCTTCCACTTTACTTTTTGCCTAGTGCTATATAATAAGGCCTCCTCTCCTATAGAGTCCTTTCATTCTCCTATTTTCATTCAAGAAATGGGACCAAAGCTATGTGCAGCTGCTCGGCCAAGATGTAGGTCTGATGATCATATGTGAAATGTGAATGTCCGATTTCCTCCGCGACTCGCGAATTTGTAATGCACTCACTTGACTTCACTCCACTCCACCCCGGATTTGGCCTGTATTATGTTACGATATGTAGTATTCCATGTATGAAAAACTAGCAAAGTGAAGTAGCAAATGTTGTGTTTAGAGTGGGTGAACGTTTTCGGCATACAAACATCATCTTCTAATGTACGCATTTATTTTTTATATTTTGTTTTTTCGCTTGTCGACTGTCGACTTGTATAAAATCTTGGTGTAAGTAGGCTGATAGTAGTAGTCATCCAAGATGCACAACAGGATTAGTAGCTGCAATCATATCGTCAAAATCACCATCACCGCCATCCAATTTTGCAAAAAAATAACTTTATCTCAATCCATCCACACTTTTGTCATGAATAAAAGAGTATTATAACATAAGTATGTTTTAGTCGCTGATCTTCCATTTCAAATCTACTCTGTAGTTAAGTGGGTTTGTTCCAAAAATATATTTTACTTAGTATACTCCTCAAACGAGAGAGCAGACCCACGACGACCGCTACCCACGTACACGACACAAGTTTCATGTGATAGAAATATTACATCGTACAATATTTTACATACCATCAAAGCAATTATTATCATCATCACTGCTTTGTTGTTGTTGAGAATTTCAAGTCTTACTGCACATATTGAACTGCATGCATAACAAAACCATCGTTATATAACCGTTATATAGTGCAAAATCTTTAAGGATATACACAGCACTGCCAAAAAGCTAAATTCTTTACACAGGAAAGCCATCATTTCCACTTTTTTTTTTTATCAAAGTTTGCTATTGAATTAATACATACATCTACATACGTCTAGTATACAACTTTCCTGATGAGTCAAACGGGAAACTGCATGCAGTTGCAAGAGCACAAGGTGGACAAGAAAAATGTATACAGAAAGTTCTTGAGTGCTATCACAGGTAAAAATGTGTCCCAAGAAACTTTTTGTTTAGTTCAGCCTGACGTTTTGAAGTCTCATTTTTTATGCACATAAAAATTACTTGTAAAGTTCAGTACATAAAAGGTATTTTTTGTTTCCTGTGAGCAGCTCTCTGGAATATGGCTCCAGATCAGAAAAAGCCTACGAAGCAAGCTTTAAGAGAGATCCTCCACCTTAAGCATACGGCATGGTGGAATCACATGGATGAAGTTTATCCAGGCGTTTTTGTTGGAGATGAGTGAGTGGGATCTTAAAATATTAGTTTGTAAAATATTTGAAATGTATCATTATCATATTATGTAATACATTATATTATCATCCATATAATATAATGTAGAGCTGCAGCCAAAGATATTTCTGGATTAAAAAAGGCTGGAATCACGCACATACTTAATGCATCTTACGTCACATCCGTCAGCACTCCCCTGGGGGTCAACACAAGTGCTCAATTTTATCAGATAAGAAATTTCAAATGCGAATTTTTTGGGGTGCCTGCCCTGGACATAAATGGGTTTAAAATCAATCGGTTCTTTGATCAAGCTGCTGATTTCATTGAGACAGCAGTCAACAAAAATGGTTAGTGAATCTCTTCTTTAAACTTTTATAACATATAATGAACTATATAAATACATACAATCTAAACAAAAACTATACTTGTTTTGGTAAACAGGCAAGGTTCTGGTGCATTGGTAAGCGAAGTTAAATAATATATGTATTGTTGACAATATTCGAAATCGTGAAGAAACCAAATCAAATAATGATTTTAATTTTTTTCTAGCTATATGGGGGTAAGCAGAAGTGCCACTCTTGCAATCGCTTATTTGATGATCAAGAAGAAAATGACAGCTATTGAAGCCTTGAAGCAATTGAGGTAAAGAAATGAAATATTATGCATGATGTTATACATGTATTGTATGTTTCCTAACTGACTGATCGATTAAATATTTAATTTTATAATTTTGATTCTTTAGGACTGCTCGCAATGTGTACCCGAATGATGGTTTTCTTGATCAACTCTGTGAGCTAGATGTGAAACTTAAGGAGCTCCAATAATATTGTTTGCATGCACACATTTTGCTTTAAAAATGTATTAAAAGTTAGTGAATGAAATAGGGACAATCATCATCATTATCATCACAAAATTTGCAACTCAAGAGCATTATATGCAATATAATATGCAATCTGTTTTGACTTTGACTCCTTTCACCGTGAACAATTAAATAAAGCTGTGTTATCTATTGTGTTAAAAATTTTATATATATTTTTTGCAAAAGTGAATTCACATCTTATTACGAAATTCGAAGTAATTTGCTTCTTTTATTTTTTAAAGTCCAAGTTCAAAATGTTGGAGAATCTGCGCTTTTGAAGTGAGTTGCAAAACATGTTACCGCTCAGCTATGCACATTGAAATCTACCTACAAAGTTATACTACCTACGAAAGTATGTTAACAGTAAGTATTTCTGGAAGACAAAAGTATTGGGATTATTAAAACTGTTTTAATGCTTAATTTTTAGGTTTATAAATAAAGTTACTACTGCCTTCTTCCAAAAACGAATTAATTGTTATATAAAATAAATTGATGCATTATAAATTGAAATTATGTTTGACTAACATATAGAATTAAATAAATTATGTAAATTACTTGTAAATATAACGATGTACGGTATTACATCTTTGGTTTACAAAAGAGCAAAATGTATATGATTTATATGACTGTTAATAAAAAAGCAAATTTGTTGCAACACAAATTCAACTACATATGTACATTATGTGGGAGTTTCTTCTTTTGAGGCAAAATTTGGTTAGCGATAAAATTCGCACAACAGAAAGTTTTTTTTGCTGAAATCAAATATAGTTAGATGGAAAGTTATAAATAGACTTTATTTCCCAGAGCATACTAAATCTAGTACTTAAATGATAAGAATATCTATGATTTGATGATTGTATGACCTATAGGTTCACTTTACGTCATATGATCGCTGGTGCTATATGTAAATTGACAAGTTCATACTTGTATGTGGCTCTAATGATAACAATGTGAAGCATGCTTAGAAATTGTTAAATTGTTTGATGTTTGCAAAGCTCTGTCATCTTTCATCGAGACAATCGAGTTTATGACAGTTTAGTTAAGGTGAACAAACGGAAATACGTTCCATCTAGCTAGCAGCCTAAAGTCTACGAATCCACGTATGGTACAATGTACAATACGTAAATGCCAGCTATATATAAATTTAACTTTGTGAATGGCATTTATTTTTATAGTGGAATATAGTTAAGTCCGCTTCGGTTCGGTCGATGATTACTGTTCTTGGTTTCTCAAGGAATTAGAACCGGAAGGTGTGTTAACGAGTCATGCAAACTCTATATTGACCGTGGGAAAGTTGCCATACATATAGAAGGTTCGATTTTAGGGAGGAGGGGGGGGTCATGGGTCAAGCGTGACACCCTATGTTAACCGGGGTATCCTGCAATGTTAAAAAAGCGTGACATGGAGGGGAGGGGGGTATCAAAAACAAAATTTTGCGTTACGTTCTATATGTATGGTCCCAAACCTGTAATAAATGTTGAAGAAAATCAGGTCTTTCTCAACCCCTATCCTTACTTAGTAGTTATAAAACTTTCTTTTCTATGCATTATTGTTGGTGCTTTGTGTACACCTTTGTTTCTTATTTATGTGGATAAAATGTTTGCAAACTTTTACGTATTTATTGTATCGGTACTACGTTTTATAATATTATAGCAATGCATATTAATGTGTACTACAAAATACATAGCTAGGCCACAATTATAACTTATATAACACATTAAAGTCAATGTACATACAAGCAACAATGTTGAATCTACGTCACCAGCACGTCTCAAAGCAAACAATATTACTGGTCTTTGAATTTTCTTATTCTTTTGGAGAAATTCCTTTCTTTTCGATCAAGATAACAAAACGTAAGTGCCACTCGTATGTGTGATGTCGTGATGTGTGACTTGACTTGCCTTTAACCAAATGATCGTATAATGAAAGACCGTTGCGTTCGTACAACGAACATGCCACAAAACGTCCAACTTGAGCTTCGACAGAATACACACAATGGGCAGAAAAACATGCTTGTTTGCTTTTCAACTCAAAGTTTTATTCATTTAGGTGGGCACTAAAAAGTTAAGTAATGCATATCATATTGACTGCGCGAGTGTTTTTCTATAATAATATCAGTCATGGCATGATGGTAAGAAAATAAAATGAAAAGCTTTTCTCGGTATCTCACACAAGTAAGAGGAAGAATAATGTAATGTAGTATAAGGATAAGGTAACCTTCTTTTATAATTCAAGATAAGAGGAGAGAAGGCCAAAAATTTGTACATATAAAATTCTTTTGCCACACATCCACAATCATCATATAATTCCGAGCCAATAGCATAAGCTAGTACGTGATAAATAGAGAAAAATAGTCAAACAAGCGTTCTGAAACAAAATATACACAATAGTGTGACTCATAACGAAACTATACAGCAGTACTGTTCCAAAACTGGTGATGTAGAGAAAATAAATTCAGTCCCCTGCTACGCCTCTGCAACAGCGAATCAAATGCAATCATGTCACTGCAGATAATTAAGTAGGTACATTGCAACATT
>JAQFZH010001433.1:0-21316 GCA_034695485.1 Entomobrya nivalis
TAGTCTATAACTCCTGTTCCAGAATTTCCAACTATTACAGAAATCTTAATTTCAACTAAATCCGCTAATAAACCAACGAGTAGAAGCAATTCTTAGATTATATTTTTTAACATGGTAGGTAAATGGGAGAGCTCACTCATGCATGCTCTATCGGGGACCTGGAAAGGAAATTCCTATCGAGGCTTAAACCAGGCTATCAGAGGAAGGAGGTACATACTGAGGGATTTGAGCGACATCGCACATCTAGTTGCAAACAACACGATATTATTGGGCCCTCAACTCTTGCCAGAAATATTTTAATTCATTTCCTCAGCATAAGTGCAGACATTATGTCTTTTTAAGTTTTCCTATGTGTGCAAGAATTAAAAAAAATGTTTTCAAATATATGAACACATTAACGTGATATCACCAATTATTCCCAAAAAAATAATATGTTCTCATTGGTCGAACTAACTAATGGCCGTTTCTGCTCTTTAAAATATCCTCAAGTTGACAGCAATTATATTTCGTCATTAAAATGGCTTCTAAGAGCTTTAAGTGTGATATTTGTGAAAAGGTATTTAGTTGCAAGAAAAATTTAGTTGTACATACTAATGTTCATCTTAGAACTCACCAATGCCTTTTTTGCAACAGATCATTTAGTAGTGAGCACCACTATTTTTATTCACTATATACGACATGTCAATGAGAAGGAAGCACACTCCTGTAAGTTCTGTGACAAAATATTTGTAGTTATTCACACCTTAAGACACTTTAAGACACTTTAAGAAAGCACATGAAGCTGCACACTGGCGAGAAACCTATTAAGTGCAATATTTGTCAAAAGTCATTCTGTACTGGAAGTAATCTCAAAACACATTACTTACAGCATGGTGGGATTAGAAAATTTCAATGTGTGCATTGTGAGAAAAAATTCACTACAAAAAGCAGCTTGGAAAGACATCTTAACCAACATAAAACTGAAACGCCTTTCAAATGCAGTTTATGTAGCCGGTTTCTGGGATCTCCAACTGCTCTCAAAGATCACATTCAATCACATACGGGAGAGAAACCTTACCGTTGTCAGTTCGTTTGCAAAAAAGCATAGCCTACAGCGACATGAAAATAGGCACAAAGACATCAGACGATATAATTGTGCAACGTGCGAAAAAACGTTTTCGAGCAAAGATCATTTAAATAGGCACATAGTGGTTTATACGAACTTAAAAGCCTTCAAGTGTGAATTGTGCCAAAAATCTTTTTCTCAATATGGCCACTTAAAGAGGCACATAAATTCGGTTCATCAACAAATCAAGGAGCACAAATGTAACTTGTGTGGGAAACAATCCGCTGTAAAGTCAAGTTTAGTTTGCCACATGAGAGTGCATACTGGTGAAAGGCCATACAAGTGTTCTAATTGTCCCGCTGCTTTTACAGAGTCAGGCAGTTTGATCCAACATTTAAAAAAAGCAAAAGCATGCTGGCAAAAGTGATCCAAAGGATTAAACTGTAATATTTAAACTGTATTGTAGGTACATATGTCCAATTGAGTATACTTTTAATTCGAAGATTTTTTTGAAGCTGTATGTAAAACGCATTTTGTTGCTGTATTTGTGTTCATGAAATTAACGTTAAAGATACATTTCTCTGAATTGTCGTAAATTTGTAGTTATGAACTTCGTTACTCTTGTTATTATTTTGTCAAATCAAATTATAAATAAGTAAAACCATTGATACATTTTCTATCTAATGTGATATTTCGGTAGCATATATTATTTCAAAAAACTTGCTCCCTAAATATATTCATTTTTTGTGATTTTTTTGCGTAGAATTTACTGTCACACCAAATCTATTCATGCAAAGGTGGGACATCTCATGAGACGTCCTTTCCTTCATAGCAGAAATAAGCCATTGGCCTGTAAGCCTGGCATGCATCTAAAAGTTAAAGAGAAACTTTATTTAGATATCATATTTGTGATTAGCTCTTTCGATCAACAGAAAACTCACACTGCTGTTTGTTTTGACATTGAAGTTGGATTAAATGCGACACAAAAACTACTCAAAAACATTAAGCAGCACAGCTGTCATAGGACCCAGAAACAGAGAAATGAAAGTAAATTAAATGAAGCTTACTACTGCTTAAGAAGAATTTTATAATATGTTATTGATTTTTATGTCTAGAAATCATTAAAATTCCGAAAGTAAATTGTAGTCTGATGCCAGCATTTTATTTTCATGGGCAGCTTATTTTGAAAATAGAATGCTAAGGAAAGGATGGAATCATAATGATTAATAATTTGCACCACATTGTAAATTAAAAGCTATGAAACTAGTCGTAGATTTGATACAATAGTAAAATGTAGCGCTTCATCTTATCGTAAGTGCGGTGGTATGGGCTTTTGTGATTTAATGTGTATAGTTGCTTACATTAAAAAACAGTATATTTATTTAAACACGTAAGTGCCCAAACCTTTTACCCTACACACACAAACAACATGTACATTCATTCTTCTAAATCGCTCTATATATCCTTGTATATTTTTCACATTCATTCACACAATTTTGACTCAGCTCAGGTCTGCATGCACATGTTTCATAAATAAATATGGCGTGTGCACACAAATACCTAATGCGTACGTGGCTAAGAATAATACATCTATGCGTATGTAATAAATCGACCCATCCAAACGAACTTAACGAATTAAACAATTGCTACGTGCTGTCCTTACGTGTATAATCTATTTAATATTCACATCGTTGTTAGTTTTATCATTTGGAGCTTGCAGAGAAGATACGTGAACTTCCATTCTTGTTTGAATCCATGAATATGCATTGTGTAAATGGATTATAAACAACCCACTATGCAAACGAATGTAGATGCATGTGCAATATCCATGTCAAATATATGTATTAGGTTCTGTTTGGCTCTCATTAACTCCTAAAATAAATTAAGGTATTTTTAGGATGAAAAGAAGAACATTTACAATCCCTACATTTTTGTTAACTCACGATCAGTAATACCTAATCAGCAGTCCATCAAAAGATTTGAGCCTTCACTTGAACAACACAGAAATTTGAAATCAATTGTTTTCTTGAACATATATATCTGTAAACTTATAAATTAGACTATTTTCATCATTAGATAGTAATGCAAACAGTTTAACCGTTTTCTCAGTTAATTTGAAATCGACTTTGCATGCAGTTTTATAATTCACAGTTTGTCAAAGAAGATGGTGTGTATTAAAATACTCAAGTGTGATTAATCTAAATTCAAACCTATTCGGTTAAGTTTACCAATCCACTACAGCATCCAAACCAAGCTTACTTGTAACATTTGAATTACTTAAACCAACTTTTTAACCTTACTAACTTAACCGCAATCCTAACATTTTCAGTTGAAATGGCAGTGGTAGGATTAAACTGTGTTCAATGTGAAAAAGTGTTTAAAACTAAGCAAACTTTACTAGTGCATGCTAAAACTCATCTTGGAATTCTCCGGTGCGTATTTTGCGACAAATCATTTGGCAAAGGTGATCATCTATTTACACACTTACGATCACATATTAATGAGAAGCCTCAGTTCTGTCAATTTTGTGACAAGGAATTTACAGACGGAGCTATAAATTTACACATGAAAAATCATTCTGTCAGAAAACCTTACTCGTGCAACATTTGTCAAAAGTCGTTTGCTCAACGAGCCCATGTGAAAATACACCAGCTGGTGCATAGTGGGATCCAATCATTCAAGTGCAGCATTTGCGAGAAGACGTTCAAGCATAAGAAAAGTTTGAAAAACCATTTGAATACTCATGAAACGGAAACACCTTTTGAATGTACTTTATGTCACCAATTCCTGATATCGGCATGTTCTCTTAAAAGCCACATTCAAACACACACTGGAGAGAAGCCTTACCGTTGTAATATTTGTCATAAGGCATTTGCAAATAAGGGTGCTATGCAACGACATGAAATCGGTCATAATCGATTAAAGCTCTATGCGTGTGAACTATGCAACAAATCTTTCACAGCGCAAAGAAGTTTAAAATCACACATGCGAAATGTTCATCATGGAATTAAAGATTACAAGTGTAATATGTGTGGAAAAGGATTTGCTTGTAGTGGTAATTTAATAGAACATGTGAGAGTTCATACTGGCGAGAAACCCTTCAAATGTTTTAAATGCAACTATTCGTCTGCAAGTTCAAGGAATTTCAGCCGACATGCGAAACTACACGAATGATTTTGTACGATTTTCATTGGGTATTTTGATGAATTTACGATATCATATGGGCTTCACATCGCCACATTTATTCTAAGGAAACTTCCAACGACTTTTTAGCCAAAATCTTCTCCGGAGTTTAATTATTGTTAGTAGTTTTTAGCGTTTTACGGAATGCATACACTTGGTATATTGTGTTGTTTTAAAGCTAATTATACTATATTCTTATTAAACTCAATGGTCCAATATGATTTAACTACGGATATATCTACGTTTGTATGTTTTTGAAATACAGAATTATTAAATGTAACGTTATACAAAATACAAAATTATACGTTGATTTCACTCACTATTTATATTTGAGTTAAAGTTGCAATCATATTTAATTAAGTATTTAATATGTATTATATCTTAAATATGCATAGACGAATTTTACCTCATACTTAGAACTTCTTAATGGCTTATGGAAACATTTTGAGTACACATAAGTAGCGTATTATATAGTTAAGTAATGTAAAATCAGCAAATAGGAGTTTCTGTAGTTTAGTATTTCGAACGATGGATAACTTTTCAAACTTATAATCATAATACTTATATATTTTGTTCGTAAGTTTCATGCAGTAAAATTAAATAGTGGAATTTTCTAACGATGTGCATTTTCATATAATGTTTTCGTAGTTTAGGATTTTTGTGATTAAAATCCAACATTACAAATTCACTCACTAAACCTAATATGCTTAGCGCTTATGTGCATACTCTGTTGTAAATAACATATAAATACTATTTTAATTACTACTATACAAAGTTACACAGTTATGTATGGATATATCGTTAATTGCTAAACCCAAAAATACCTAAACGTTAATTGCTAAACCCGTGTTAATTAGCTACATGCTAAACCCATGTTAAATAGCTATATGCTACACTCATGTTAATTAGCTACGTGCTAAACCCATGTTAAAAAGCTACATGCTAAACCAATGTTGAATAGCTACATGCTAACCCTATGCTAATTAGCTTCATGCAAAACCCATGTTAATTGGCTACATGCTAAACCCGTGTTAATTAGCTACATGCTACACTCATGTTAATTAGCCACATGCTAAACCCATGTTAAAAAGCTACATGCTAAACCCATGTTAATTAAGTAGTTGTCATTTAATATTTGTATTATAATTTATCTAACCACATGCTTTTAACATGACAGACTTCAATTAACGGGTCATTTTCAACTAACCGCACGGCGGCACTAGTTTGTAAACACATAATTATAATACTAATCTATAATTATATTATCAATTTCAGACAAGAATGTAACACAGCAAACCCCATGCTAAACCCAAATACTAAAACCTAATGCTAAACCCAAAAATAATTAAAAGTTAATTGCTAAACCCACAAATATTTAAACTTTAATTGCTAAACCTATAAATAATTCAAACTAATTGCTAAACCCAAAAATAATTAAAAGTTAATTGCTAAACCCAATGCTAAACCCGAATATGGAACCCTAATGCGGAACTCTAATGCTTAACCCATTTTAATTATCTACATGCTAACCCCATGTTAATTAGCAACATGCTAAACCCATGTTAATTTGCAACATGCTTAAACCCATGTTAATTTGCAACATGCTAAACCCATGTTAATTTGCAACATGCCAAACCCAGGTTAATTAGCAACATGCTAAACCCATGTTAATTTACATCATGCTAAACCCATGTTAATTTGCAACATGCTAATCCCATGCTAATCAGCTGAGTGCTAAACCTATATTAATTAGCTACATGCAACGCACATTCTAACCCCATGTTAATTAGTTACATACTACGCCAATGCTAAACCAATGTCAATTAGCTACATGATACGCCCATGCTAAACCCATGTTAATTAGCTACATGCTACACCCATGTTAATTGGCTACATGCTAAACCCATGTTAATTAGCTACATGCTACACCTTTGCAAATTAGCCACATGCTAAACCCGAATTAATTGGCTACATGCTAAACCCATGTTAATTATTTCACATAGAATTAACATGGCATGTTTCAATTAACGGGTCATTTTCAATTAACCGCACTGCGGCACTAGTTACTTGTATGTCTATTATATATTGTGGATGTTAAAGCTAATTTTTAATTTATGGGGCATATCAACCATGTTCTGTAGTTTTACGCCCAAATTTTAATTAAGTTAATGCACTGTATTTTTGTCAGTTCATTTTTTTCTATCTGCCACTAAATAAATTGAGATCTTGACTAAACAAGGCCAACTCATTAATAATTTGGATGTAATATTTTCAAACTGTTATGTTTCTTCACTAAACATTATTTATCATTAAATTATTACAAAATTATTTCTTGGCTACAAATAAAAGGGTCAGGTCCTGTCAACAGTCGAAAAATGCATGACACATAGTCCTTTAGATTTTTTTGCATAACCAATCATACCATTTCTTTCATAGTGTCACACATAAATGAAGTGTTAATGGACAAGGCATCAGTTGGTACGGTTGTTTATTAGAAACCCAGAATGCAAATGCACATATATGGAATTAAGTGTGTATTAAAAATGAAGTTTTGTTCATTTTATACCCAAATCGATTGTTGACGTAGTATTTGTTCTGGCAAATAGGGATGCATAAGTCGCATGTTTCAAACACCTGAATATTTCCAACAAAACAAAAGTCAGCCATGGTGGTCATACAAATGTCCTGTGTGTACCAACTACTGAACAAGCACGTACAAACTTGCTTACATGCTTCGCTTCACATGCATGTAACAGTCGCTCGTCGTACTAAAAAACTTGAGACCGTACAGGATATCCTAATGTAGTGTACGTGGTCACATGATCAGTTCCACACATACCATTGTGTGCACGTGTGGATTCAAAACGTTATGCATCACCAAACATGAGAATACTAAACGAATTGAACAAGCATATTGAACGCACATGAACACTTATTTGGCTATGGTATTAATTCAGTTACAACACAAATGACTCTCAAACAAATGTGTGTGCAGAAGATAGCACGCACACAAAAATAATAGTACCCAAAGAACGCATTTATTTAAAAAGTTGTAATTTAAATCTCCTGGAATAGTAAAATTAAACTATGCTTACGCAAACAAACCCAAGTTTTTGCAGAAACAGATCATTTAAAGCAAATCTTTGAGTGATGTCATAAATTATCACTATTAATACAATGCATTATTGTATTAGCAACCCTTCAGTACAAAAGCGCCTAGTTTTGAGTTATAAGTTTTTCCTTTTTGTGTGAATGCGAATTCTTAATTTAGTATTCTGAATAAAATCAGACAACTTTATCCCGGGTATTCAGTGAAAAGAAGTACAAATATTTTATCATCAGGTGTGAAACCACCCATAGGTGATTCGTAATCATTAAGCTCCTACAAATCGTTCTATTATCTGCTTTCAAAGACCGACGTTGAAATGGCTTCCAAATTGTTTAGGTGTTCTTATTGTGAAAAAGTGTTTAGTTTGAGGCAAAATTTAGTTGCACACACAAAAGTTCATCTTGGAACTCACCAGTGCCTATTTTGCAATAAATCATTTAAAAGCGAGCATGAACTTTTTGTTCACTACCTACAACATGTAAACGAGAAACCACACTGCGGCAAGTTGTGCGATAAAACCTTTACACAAAATAGCAACATGAAGATGCACGTAACTACGCACACTCAAGAGAAGCCTTTCAAATGCAATGTTTGTCAAAAATCATTCTCAACTGCAAGAAATCTCAAATCCCACCACTTATTTATACATAGTGGGATCAGAGAATTTAAATGCAAGCACTGTGGGAAAAGCTTCGCCACAAAAGACAACTTGAAACGTCACCTGAATTAACATCAAACCACCACGCCTTTCAAATGTAATTTATGCAACCGGTATTTGAGATGTGCTAGTGCTCTCAAGTGCCACATTCGTGCACATACTGGAGAGAAGCCATATCGTTGTCAATTTTGTTCCAAAACATTTGCGCAGAAAGGAATTCAGCAACAACATGAAGATATGCACAATGATATCAAGCGACATTGCTGCTCAACGTGCGGTAAAAAGTTTTCAAAGAAAGGAAACTTAAATAAGCACATGACAGTTCATGTTAAATTGAAAGACTACACGTGTGAATTGTGCGAGAAATCCTTTACTCAACAAGCTAGCTTAAATAGGCACATAAAGTGGGTTCATCAAGAGAATCAAGGATCACAAATGTATTTTGTGTGGAAAAAAGTACGCTGCGAATGCAACTTTAGTAGGTCATATGAGAGTTCATACTGGGGAAAAGCCTTACAAATGTACCAAATGTCCCAGTGCATTTAAAACTTCGGGTCATTTGACCTATCATTTGAAAATTCACCAATAGTTCAGATTCGTAATGTGTTAGCCTATTGCAAAAAACCAAAAGCATGTTGGCAAGAGGGATCAAAAGGATAAGCGATTTTTTTTGTTATTGCGGGTAATTCTAATGAAGTATACTTTTAATCCCAAGACTTTTCGCTTGGCTATATGTTAAGCCCAATAAGTTTTGGTCGCCGTTTATAAAATTTAACACTTCAAATTATATTGTCTGAAGTGTTATGTATTGTGGTTACACACAACTCTTTTGTTATTATTTTGGTAATTCACAACTCAAATAAATAAAGCCATTATTATAAGTGGTCTATCTAATTTGGTACTTTGGTATTATAGAATTTTTATCTTAAACTGTTGGTGCATAACTCATCGCTTCCTCATCCAGCTCATCTCAGATCTCAAGAAAAAATTGTTGCTAAAAAATGTATTCATTCTTATTCAAAGCAAAGCCACTGAAGAGATGACTACATCGGATTTTTTTGCATATATTGACTAACTATTTATGTTTATTTGAATATTTAAAAAAAACTAGTCAGTTGGTAAATTTGCTATCCTAGCCATGTTGAAGAATGTACACTTTTCTATCCCGGGGTTCAGCGGCAGCAGTAGAATATAAGGTTATCCTCCCCTCCACCATAATTTCCACCTCCTTATCATCAAGACAACCTTCAACTTAATGGAGATAATTATTTTAATTAAGAATATCAGTGTCTAGTAATCTAGAAATTATGGTACAATCTTGCTGTATTTTTGCAATTTAACATAAATATCGTATATATTGATTAAAGGTTCAAATTTTTCATAAAAAATTAGAATCTGCTTCGAAAGATATACTTGCTAAGGGTATAAGTTTCAGTGATTGAAACCAACTGATTTCACTTCAAATATTTGTTTGACATCGGTAATACTATTGAATGGAAGTTGAACAACAAATACGAGCAGTAAGGCAGCGTATATTGTATTTTGTTGAGTTGGGTGATTCCTATATTTGTATTTCTGTTGGGCTGGGTATTTGTATTTCTATTAGACGCATCATTGAAAACATAATATTTAATTCAGACTTTGTCTAGTTTTCACAAATCCGCAATAAAAATTATTAGTGGTATACTACTGTTCGGAAATGCGGGATTCAGTGTTTTGCTAGTATTTCCCCAAATTACGTACGTAAAATCATACGATAGAGATATCACTTCATCTATTTTACTTGCACAGAAACATTGCAAATCGCTTATTATAATGATGGTTCTGCTGGAGAAAACAAGATGAATCCCATTCATGTTAGATTAAACTGTACTGTGGTATAGCTTTGATTCAATGGACTATTGCCGGGAAAGTTAGGCGAAAACTAACTTAGATCATTTACGATGAATAATTTTGCCGTGTAACTTTGAAACATAGTATTGATACAATGGGAGCAGGGAATATAGTTGCAAAATAACTTCTTCCTTTATGGCCTTCTTTAAAATGTTCTGCTATAAGTAAACAGGGATGTAATTAATTAACATGGATTACTATTCAATTCGAAAGAAGTTCAACCAAGACGAGGAAATAATATGTATTTTAAGCAAAAAATTTGTAAGACGCAAAACATTTTTTCTCTCGTGTATTTATGTTGTTTCGAGTTAAATATTTGTCTGATCTTACAAACTTACAAACTTACTTACTTTGTCTGGGGACAAATTACTTTCAAGTGAAAAACCAGCGTGTCAATAACAAACGAACTAGATCAAAATTATGTAGCTCAAAATATTGTAATATACCAAATTTATTTATTTAAAATGTAAGTATTTGAAACAAAAAGTAGGAAATGGATTGTTTTTTTGTTTTAATAAATATATTAACACGCAATTTCTTACTCCTACTATCATTCATTCTTAAGTAATCGAAGAAAACTATCTATAACAATTTACACTAATGTATTTTTACCCGATAAGTCTACCAATAAATGTCACCAAAGCATTTTAGTCTCTAATTTAGGGTAAATACAAAATAGCATGCCAATAGAGCTTAATCAGTTGTAATGTTTTATAGGATTATTCAAAAGTCATTTATTATAAAACATCAGTAGAACATTTACATAATTTTAACACTTGTATCCTTAATGCCAAAATCGAGCTAAAAACTATGAATACAATAATCCAAATCGCTGTTTTAACCAAATTAACACCGCATTAAAAAATCCAATAGTTATGTTGACTACTGTAATTAAAAATTTATAATTTATCCTTGACGCCAAAAAGGTAACCAATGTATGTCATCGAAGGCTCCATATTTTCCCCAAACGAGAAACCTTAGGATCCCAAGAATTGTTTTGTAATATACGCAATGCAAATATCCAAATATGAATTGAAATATTCATACTAATTAAATAATTGCAGTTTTGAATGCTGATTCAAAAAAGCATTACATTTTCCCATATTGCACAGTTTCCAGGAGGTCCAACTCGCCCCATATTTTGTTGCATTTTGCTTTTCCGATCCTGCGGGGCTGATTAAGTTAAAACATGACTTCTGAAAGCAAAGAATGATCGAAAAGAAAGTATGAAAACATTATGTTTAAACGGTGTTTATCTTTTACTTTTAGACAGGCAAATGGCTTCTTTGAACTATGTAGTAAAGGATGTCTCTTTAGATGTCCCAGTTTTACATGAATTGTTTTTGGCGACAGTCGGTTTACACAAAGAAAATAAAGCTATTTATGCAAAAAAGGGTTTTTTTGTAAAAATTCCATGCTTTCTAAAATCACATAAGGTAGAAAATGTTTTTTTGGCTTCATTTTTAATCAAATTCTAATTTGTCAAAATAATAAGAATAACGGAGTCCATTACAACAATGTATTGGTTTTTCCAAGTCAATTTAGAGTTTTGTATCCTTAGTGATAATTTTATGAAGGCAAATATCAATTATATAATAAAAATTATGTATATAAATTAGATGTCCTCAACATACAGCTAGAGGGAAATTATTTCATTTAAAGTATACTCATTTCGAAAAACCCACAAAAACATATTTTACGGTGAATCAATTGGATCACACTTTTCAACTTGCATTTGCCTTTTAAATGTTTGTCGTTTAAGTTCATATGCATTCTCTGCAAGATTTAAAAGTTTCTTTGCACTAATTACAAGCAAATCAATTCAATAACTCATAAGCAGTCCGTACTACTGAGTTGTAACAACTCAAAAATCTAGTTTTACGAAAAACCCTTTCTAGCAGTACCTCGCAAAGTAAAACTTTAAAAAGGTGTTACAAATAAATATGTATACTATCCGTGCACCTAATCCAATAATACAGGCTTTAGAATCATGTATGAAAGTAGCATGCGCAGAGCAACGTAAGTAGTCGTATTTTAAAAGACGTACACAATTTGAGACTACATTTGCGTATGTCTACCGTACATAACAAGTAATGACCAGCGTCATCACCAAAACCAGATTGATAGAAGGATGCTCCTATATGCATGTCGAATATCTGAATACTAAGGGACTAGGGACTTAACACCCGGTCAGTCTAAATAATACATTATTAGTAGATCAATATAAGCTAGGAGTCACGTAGTCACATCACATCTTATGAATATTAATTGTTTTCTGAGTTCAGTCTACGAAAAGTAGCGGAGAATAGTTGTTTCATTTTCTTCAACTGTCGTATTTACCACTTTTATTTCGAATTAGTATATATTCATGAGTACACATTACACGAAACCTGTAACATAATTACAACAATTTTTGAGTCAGATCTAAAGAACTTACGGTGTATGAATGAAAACACTCAGCGATAAAATTTATTTACGAATAGTAAGTTCCATATACTATTTATTCCATTAATTTTAATTATTTTGGAGGTATCGAAGTTAGTTAACGAAAAATTCAGTTGAAAATAATTAACATCGCTACCACAATCACCAATAGTTTGAATGGATTGCTAAATTGGTTGTTGCGGTAATTGATGAGTTTGTTTACACAATTTAATGGGAACCGGCATTTTGTCGACTTCAAAATTGAAATTATCAGCTTGATGACTCAAAGCACCCCAATGTTTCTGAAGGGGGTGAGGTGACGTCGCTGAAGATACACTTTGTCCACTAATTGGACAGTCAATCTGATGAGTTTTAATTGTCACTTTCTCAACTTGGTCACGACACTGCTGATCTCGATTCAATTAGTTATCTCCATTAAGTTGATGAAGATTATCTTGATGATAAGGTGAAAATTATGGTAGAGGTGGGGACTTTTGCTGCTTATGTGGATATTACCACTGGACCACCTGACAAGAAAAATGTACGTTGTTCATCATGGCAAGCAGAGAAAATAACACAACTGTCTTGACTCTTGAAATTTATTCAAACGCACTAATTAACATAATAAGTCATTATGAAACAATTTCGATACGGTTATCTGTTCACTGGCTTTGCTTTGAATAAAAATGACTACATTTTTTTGTTTTTTTTTGTTGAGCTCCTAGATTAGATGGTCGAGGGACTTCCTTAGAGGAAGCGATGAGCTATGCGGCAACACTTTACGACAAAAAATCTATCAATCCAAAGTGTCACATTTAATAGACAACTAATATTTACGGCTTTATTTGTTTGCGTTGTGAAGTACCAAAAAAATAACAAGAATAAAGAAGTAATCAAAACACAAGTCACTTTAAAGAATTGTACTTTAAAGTGACAAATTTTATTTTACCAGAAAAAGAAACTCATTGGGCTGAACATACAGCCAAAGGAAAAGTTTTTCTATGATATATATTCTCAATTAGAATTGCCCACAATAATATGAAAATTTCCGGCTATCCTTTTGATCACTTTTGTTAATACGATATTGCTTTTAAAAATAGGTTAAAACATAAAAAATCCAAATTAATTGTGAATATTTAAATGTCGGCTCAATGTGCTTGCTTGCTTAAAAGCAGCGGAACATTTAGTGCATTTGTAAGGCTTTTCCCCAGTATGCACTCTCATATGGCTTACTAAATTCTTCTTTTCAGCAAATTGTTTTCCGCACAAATTACATTCGTGCTCCTTGATTTGCTGATGAACCGACTTTATGTGCGTTTTTAAACTCCCATTTTCAGTAAACGATTTCTCGCACAATTCGCATCTGAAGGCTTTTAATTTAGTATGAACTGTCATGTGTCTATTTAAATAAGTTTTGCTTGAAAACTTTTTACCGCACGTGAAACAATTATGTCCTTTGACATCATTGTGCGTATCTTCATGTCGACGTAGAGTACTCTTTAATGCAAATGAACTGGGACAAAATTGGCAACGATATGTTTTCTCTCCAGTATGCGCTTGAACGTGATACTGGAGAGCAGTAGTGGATCCAAGAAACCGGCTACATAAACTGCATTTGAAAGTTGTTTCTGTTTTATGTTGGTTGAGATGTCTTTTCAAGTTGGCTTTTTGAGTGAAACTTTTGTCACAATGTTCACATTCAAATTCTCTTATCCTACCGTGGATCAACTCATGTGTTCTGAGAATTCCTGCAGTCGAGAATGACTTATGGCAAGCGTTACATTTGAAAGATTTCTCGTGTGTGTGAATGTTTATGTGCATCTGCAAGCTGCTATGGTCTACGAACGTTTTGTCACAAAACTTGCACGAGTAGGGTTTCTCATTAATATGTCTTCGATAATGCGTAAAAAGATATACTTTTTTGCTGAATGATTTGTTACAAAATAAGCACTGGTAAATCCCAAGGTGGACATTAGTATGATCTACTAAAGCTTTCTTGGAGCGAAATACTTTTTTACATGAACCACAGGCAAAGCTGTTGGAAGCCATTTTAATGTCAGATTATAATAAAACTGGTTGTTATAAAGTTCAAGAGCTCTATAGAAACTAATGACTACTTTACAGTTCTAAAATGGATTCTAAACCAATTTGTTTCTGAATGTCCTTGTGATGGCTGAGATCCGATAGCGGTTCTATCCGATTTTAATAAAACATATCCAAAATTCACATAATCTTTCCCACTTATAAGATTGGACAGTAGAAAAAGAACTAAGGTTTTACGAAAAAAATTAATATTTTCTGCAAGAGTAGCGAATGTTTTAATACAAAAACGATAATGTTGATATTTTGTACAATTTTACTAAACAGAGTTGTAAGACAACGGTCCTCTCTGCCTTTGCTTGGCTTGAATGATGTTCGTGCATTGTGAACATATCATCACGGGATGTTTTGGGTATCCAGAATTTACGTACGTGCTTTGCTTCAGTTATGTCCATTCGGTATGCGTATAGCTTCTGCATACTTATTTTTTACGACCGCCGATGTGTGGTTCAGTAGATGGGTACTTCATATGCTACCTCAAACGTGCATTCATATTGCATATCCATTCCTTTTACTCATTCTTTAGTTAGTATTATATATGTGCATTTCACACACGTTCCCAGGCATTGAATATGCTCAAACTGACAATATTACCATGTGTGTGTGATGTGTCTACCATCCAGTGATACACCTATAAACTGGATTTTGAACGGAGTAAAAAGAATATTGTTGAAAACAAAAACGACAAACTCATTTAATGGAGCGCAATCAAGTAATTTAGGCCGACATATGAAAACGACCATTTGAATTTGAATGAACCACTTAAACATTTTCGACCATTGACAGTAAATATTATGCTAGTGAGTAAGAATAAAACAATTAATCCGAAAAACTTTCTTTGCGTTTATATTACATATATTGTGAGTAAACATTCTTTTCAAAATTTAGTAGTGAATGAAGTGTGTAAAATATATTATTCTTAAGGTGATATGCTGATTCTGCTTACGTAAATTTACACTTTATGGAACTCATCTAAGGTTGGAATATAATCAACTAGTTTGGACATATTAAGGTTTTGTTGTCATAAATAAAGCCATTTATCCATCTAGAATTCAATATTTTACAACTAAAAAGTTAACCATAATTTTTCAGCAAAACATTTAACCGCTAAATAAAAAGTTAAATGAAATCAGCCATCTTGTAAATTAAAAACCATGCGGATTGGTTTACTGCATGTTTAGGTACACTGCAAGATTTTATCTAGTAAATTATGTGCTGCTCAATTTCTTTAAAAAAATCGATTCTCCACGCAGCTTGTGTTTTGAAAAGGGCGATGATATAAGTTTCATGTTTTAAATTAGTAAACATTTCCAACAAAACAATAGTCAGTCATAATGTTAAAAACAAATGTCCTTTGCGGCCTACTATGTGTACCAGTTGCACTGAGAGCATACAAATACAAACTAGTTTACGTGCTTAGTAGTCGCTCGTCATACAAGAGGGTAAAAAAAATGTCTTCACATAATCCGTTTCACGCTACACATTCTGATGACGAATGCATGCAAAACATTGTGCATTACCAATTATAACACGAGCAACGGGATTATGAATAAATGCTTAATGAATTTACGTGATATATTTCGACAAATGTACTATTTCATTTACAGCACAAGTGTCTGTCCTAACAATATATGTGCAGAAGTTAAGCATGTGTGTGTGTAGTGCACGCACATCAAAGTTAGAATTCCTACAGAACTCGTCTATTTGAATAAAAGAAATCCAAATATCCTGTGGCAATTAAATCAAATAGTATACCAGCAATCGAAACAATGTTTTTGAGCAAGGAAACTCCACAAACCATCCCATCGCCATAAAAATGTGCAGTAGTGTACTTACATCTCTTTAGTACGCACGTACTTTTAAACTAATGAAGCATCTTTTTTATTTTTGAAATTGAATTGATGATTTGGTTATCTGAATGGAATCAG
Source organism: Entomobrya nivalis (assembly GCA_034695485.1). Taxonomy (NCBI): domain Eukaryota; kingdom Metazoa; phylum Arthropoda; class Collembola; order Entomobryomorpha; family Entomobryidae; genus Entomobrya; species Entomobrya nivalis. The sequence goes on from JAQFZH010001433.1 coordinate 16,341, forward strand.
AAACTAAATCATATTTCGGGTCACAATAGAAGTAAAATAACTAAATGTTATATCATTTGGTCAAACCATTCATTGCAAATCATAATATTTGCTAATTCCATTATCCGAAATTGAGATGGCTTCCAAAACATTTCAGTGTAGTGATTGTGAAAAAGTATTTAGTTTGAAGCAAAATTTACTAGCACATAATAAAGTGCATCGTGGAACTCACAAGTGCATATTTTGCAATAAGTGTTTTAATAGCGAGCATGAATTATTTGTTCACTACCTACAACATGTAAATGAGAAACCACACTCCTGCAAATTGTGTGACAAAACATTTGCAAAGAAAGAATATTTGAAGATACATATCAATACGCACACCCAAGAGAAGCCTTTCAAATGCAGTGTTTGTCAAAGGTCATTCTCTACTTCAAGTTATCTCAAATCACACCACTTATACATACATAGTGGGACCAGAGAATTTAAATGTGAGAACTGTGAGAAAAGTTTCGCTTCAAAAGGCACTCTGAAAAGCCATCTGAATCAACATCAAACAGAAACGGCGTTCAAATGCAGTTTGTGTAACCGGTTTCTAGGATCTGCTAAAGCACTCAAAGATCACATTCAAGCACATACTGGGGAGAAGCCATATTGTTGCCAATTTTGTTCCAAGACATTTTCACGGAAGTCTGATCTGCAAAAACATCATGAAGATATCCACAATAATATCAAACGGTACGATTGCGCAACGTGTAATAAAAAGTTTTCAAGGAAGAGTAATTTAAATAAGCACATGGCAGTTCATACGAAATTGAAAGCCTTCAGATGTGAATTGTGCGAGAAATCATTTGCTGAAAATAGTAACTTAAAAAAGCACACCAAATCGATTCATCAAAAAATCAAGGAGCACAAATGCAATTTGTGTGGAAAACAATTCGCTGAAAAGGGAAATTTAGTAAGCCATATGAGAGTGCATACTGGTGAAAAGCCATACAAATGTGCTAAATGTCCCGCTGCTTTTACACAGTCTAGCAGTTTGAGCAAACATTTAAAAATTCACAATTAATTCATATTTGCAATGTTTTAACCTATTTGTAAAAGCAATAACGTGTTAACAAAAATTATCAAAAGGATTGGCGGAAATTTTCATGTTACTGTGGCTGATTCAAGTGGAGCATGGGTTTAATTGAAAGACTTTTCCTCTAGCTGTATCATCAGCCCAATTAGTTTCTTTTTCTGGTAATATAAAATTTATCACTTAGAAATAATCCTTTTTCAAAGTGACGTATTTAGGTTACATGCTTCGCTGTTCTTGTTATTATTTTGGTAGTTCACAACTCAAATAAATAAAGTCTGAAATATAAGTTATCTACTGAATGTTACACTCACTATCTACGACATGTTAATGAGAAATCTTACTCTTGTAAGTTGTGCGACAAAAGCTTTGCAAGACAGGGAGATTTGGAGATGCACATACGAATGCACACCCAAGAGAAGCCTTTGAAGTGCGATATTTGTCAAAAATCATTCTCTACTGGGGGTCAACTCAAACAACATTACTTAATGCATAGTGGAATCAGAAATTATCAATGTGAGCACTGTCAAAAAAGGTTCACTACAAAAACCCACTTGAAAACCCACCTAAATACACATAAAACCGAAACTCCATTCCAGTGCAGTTTATGTAGCCGGTTTCTGGGGTCTGCTGCAGCTCTCAAAGGTCACGTTCAGGCACATACTGGAGAGAAGCCACATCGTTGTCAATTTTGTCCCAAGGCATTTTCACTGAAGTCTAATCAGCAGAAACATGAAAATATGCACAATGATATTAAACCTCATATCTGCGCAACGTGCGACAAAAAGTTTTCAAGCAAAAGTCATTTAAATAGGCACGTAACAGTTCATACGAAATTTAAAGCCTACACATGTGAATTGTGCAATAAATCCTTCACCCAGAGTAGCGACTTAAAAGGGCACATAAAATGCGTTCATCAGAAAATCAAGGAGCACAAATGCAATTTGTGTGGAAAACAATTCGCTGCGAAGGGACATTTAGTGGTCCACATGAGAGTGCATACTGGTGAAAAGCCTGATAAATGTACTAAATGTTCCGCTGCTTATAAAGATTTAAGGAATTTAAGCCGACATTTAAAAATTCACCAATAATTCAGATTAGTAATGTGATAGCCAATTGCAAAAAGAAAAGATGTGTTGGCAAAAGTCTTCAAAATAATTAAAGATTTTTTTTATGTTATTGTGGGTAATTCTATTGGAGCATACGTTTAGTTGTAACACTTTTCCTTTAGCTGTATGTTAAGCCCGATGAGTTTTTTGGTCTCGGCATACAAAATTTCACAATTTAAGTGGCGTGTATTTTGATTATATACTTCGTTACTCTTGTTATTATTTTGGTAAATCACAACTAAATAAATAAAGCAGTAAATTTAAATTGCCTATTCAATGCGATGCTTTGGAACTGTATATTTTTTATCATAAACTGTTGCCGCCGTGTAACATCACTTGGCCGACTTTTTAAGACCGAACGACAGAAGACCGAACGACAGAAGACCGAACGACAGAAGACCGAACGACAAAAACCCTGACGACATTTTACACAAATGTTTTCGAGACCGACCGACAGAAGACCGAACGAAATTTTTAATGAATGAATGCTAGACACAAGGACATTTCACATAGGCTATATATTTTATTATAATTTTTACTTTTATAATTTTATGCACTCTATTATATCACAATGAAAATAAGTTGCATTTGTTTTTAGAATTCGCCTGGTATATGTAACTTATGTAACTATCACGCACTAGTAGTTCTTTAAAGCTGTCAATAAATCGGAAACCTTGTTCTCAGTTTGGGAATTCATGATGCTTACTTGAGTTCTCACAGGAAAATAAAACATGAAATGAACATTTTTCAAGCACAAGCACATGGTCGTCCTCCGAATGCGCCAGAAATCCCTTAAAATAATTGATTTAATAATTTAATTTTTGTTCGTGAATTAATGTTTAAAAAGTTTTAATTACTTGTTGTACCTGATTAATAAACTAGGCGATATTTCTTCAAATGCACAGTAGATTTTGGCGGCGGCGGCGGTGGCTGCAGCCTTGAGGATTGTAGAGGGTGGGCGCCTACTCCAGGCGGCGATACTTGACGATTATTGGCTGCAATTCCGGTCACACGTCTTCAAAACTAATAAGCGCTTTTTCTCAACCACCCTCAAACATAATTAATTAAAATCATTAATTCAAATCCAGTGGTTCCTCTGCAGTGGTCATGGTTCCCCGCACCACCACCGAAGGACAGACCACCTCCACAATTATGGAGGGAGCTTCCGAAGTTACTGGAGTCATACTACTCATATTACCCAGCTATTGTGCATTCCTCAACAAGTAGTGGTGCACTTAAAAAATTAACTGGAATTTATTTTCAAGACTGGGAGATGAAAAGGCTAAAGCTTTGGAGGATAAGCAAGGTGTGGTGAGTGGGCGTTCTGGAGCGAGTGGCGCCCATCTCATCAGTGGAACGAACGTTGAAATTACCCTTTCCAATATCCAGATTAGCTTCCAGCAATAGAGTTAATTTGGGATGGTATGCCAGTTTGTCTTCATGTCTCCTATAGTAGATCGATGAGCTACTTTTTTGATGCTGAAATTAAATAAAAATGTTTAGATGGATAGCAATTAATAAACCATGTAAGTTTTGACATGGCTGCAATGCATAAAATATTCCAAAGTTTCATATTTCGATAAAATTAAGCCAACAAGTTTTTTTATTCGTTGCTGGGCTGCTACATTACGAATCCAAATTCCAAATTGCTATAAATTGCTGGGGACTCGACACATGAAAATTCATGGTAACCCAGCTAATAAAAATATTAAATCATTCTAAAACTATGAGAAGATGGAATTATATGATGTCACGGGAAACATGCTTTGCTTCATGCATAGATTGTGGACGCAGTTATTTTGCGAATGTGTATGTATTATTATATTATGTAAACTGTATAAATAATAAATGTGAACAATATTTCCTCAATTCAAAATATTTTTTCTTTAAAAATATAAATTCTCTACATTAAGAATGAAAATAAATTTGAACAACGTTTTATTTTTAAGTCACTGCAATTTCCACGTGAAAGTTCAAACTTGTTAAGGTGAAGAATTTGTTTTGATCAATTATTTATTGACGTGCTGTGTTTTTTGTTGCGAAGATCATTTTTGAGCAATATACAAAACGTCGAAACTTTAAGAATGAGTGTGTAAATGTTAAAAAATGTAATGCTGAAGAATGATATGTTAATTATGGAATTGATGTTTCATAATGCTTGTGAATTTTTGAAATTTGAATTTGTGATTGTTTAAATGACAGAATAAATTTATAATCTAATCCGAATATTTGGGTTTCTTGGGTAGTACATTTTCAGTTTTCCGGATTATGAAAGTTTTAATGATTCAGCGAGCTCATTTTCCCTATTGTGAGTTTCCAAATGGCTGTCTAAGCTGCTCGATGTCAGCTTATAAAATTCACAAAATGTTGTCATGCAAATAGGGCAAATTGCTAAATATATACAAAAAACCTTAAATAATCAAAGAATAGAGCATAGCTTATTTATTTGCCCGAAAAGGCAACCTACTCAATAAAACAAATTAATCTCAAAGCACAATACAATTACTTGATTCTAATTAGATCAAAAATAATTAATTAATTATCAACAAATTAACTTACTAACGTCTAGCATTGTACCTAAACATTCAGTTAAACAGTCGAATATTATTTATTTACAAGAACGCTTGATCATCGAAAATTTGGCCGTAAAAATAGTAGTCGTCATTAGTAGTGAGAAAAATACTGTTTTCATTATAGAGCAATTAAAGTTAAATGTATGAGCAATTAAGATGTATATTTAATTGGCTTGATAATTAAAATAATTAAGATGAATAGTTAAAATGCATGTTAAAAATAGCCTTAAGAATGGT
>JAQFZH010001434.1:0-21315 GCA_034695485.1 Entomobrya nivalis
CATTTAAAGGGATGGCAGTAGTGGAAAAATTTGTCTTGAATTGTGTTATTCAAGTTAAGTGCAAATCTGCATAGTGGTGAGGTTGCCATATTGAACAAGTAAGAACTCGACTTTACTTTACACGTAGATTCAGACAAGTAATATTTTAGAGTATGAATTTAATTTTTTCTGTGGGTTGACCGTATAATGTGGGGATTTATCATTACATTATTCAAATATAATTTAGGATTAATGTCTTCTTGAGAAACCAGTCGACAATATATATTCAATCTAAATTAAAATCTAGATTATTCCTAAACTAGTCTTACCTTTTTGCGTTCACGAAAATAATTAAAATAAGTTATTGAGAATTCAAAGACCAACCAGAAAAACATTAGGTAAAACAATTGTTATTTTTAGCAACATTATAAAAGAAATCGATTATACACTACCTTACGAAGCAACTATCTCAAACTAACGTACGCCGAAATAAAAAAGTTAAAGGTATGTATAATAAACGTATATGCTATTTTATAAATGTTCGTTTATAAATTTAGCTTTTAAAGCACCAAGTAAATTTCATTTCTTCTGAGTTGAGTTAAGAAAGTAAAATTGATTTAAAATACTGTTGGTTATGGTAATAGAAATGGATAAAAATAAACACATATCTCAAAGCCAAGAAAGTCTTTGTCCAGCTAAAGTTGTAGTTACTGAATAAACACACTGTTGGTAAAAATGTATATCTTTATTCAAAGTTTTATGTAAATCTGTTGAACCGTTTAGATGGGACATCATCTCAAATGCCAGTTGAATGGCTCTTGAAAATTACTGTTTTTTTCTAACCACTTATCTATATTTATATTACTGAGTTTTCAAACATATGTATGTATGGAAAACCAGTTGAAGTATAGTTTAGAATTAATAATACAGTATTTTTATTTTTATTTGTTATATAGTATCAAAAGAATGTTAACTTAGTTAACTTGATTGACCGATGATGAGGCTGGCAGCTTCATTTCTTTATTTTTAGACTGTTCTGCGTTGCCATTTTCCACAATTGTTTTTCTTACATTTCTATTTAGTTCTTTTGAATGTTTAGATTGCTCAACGATAACAGCAATTAATTATCAGCTTGGACTTGCAAACTATAATTGATTGTAGTTATAAGTTTTTTTCAAACTGCGTAAATTTACACTACAAGAACATATAACCCAATAATTGATTCATTTCCAAACTTTGAATATAAAAATGTCATTGCCTCACATATAATTGTGCCATCTATCTATGTAAATGATGAGTTTCGTCCTGGTATGGATTTTTATCCAGGACATATATCATTTGCTAAAGAAACGAATTTGTCTGCAACAATTTCGAACTTCCTGTGTTTTGAATTTTTACTTCACCGGATGGACTGAGGACATCTATGAAGACTTGATATTCGAACTACGTCTTGTGCAAAAAAAACCAAACAACATAAACAACTAAAAATTCAAAGGTATTAACCAGACTACATATTACTTCAAACTAAAAAAGAATCTGTACAAGGCTGTAGACACTACCTACCTGTTTTATGACATACACGTGCAATTGTAATATTGTTGAATTCAGACAAAAACACAACATATTTTTCTGGCTTATTATGTAGTTATGGTTATGGCTGATTGGTATACAACAATGTATTTATTGACAAGCAAGATGTTGTTAAAAATAATAACAGTAGCCTAGTAATATTTGAAAGTAGTGAATTATCAAAGTTTCTTTCTTCCAAATTATTGGTATTTGAAACTGAAAACTTTTTAAAGAATCAATGTGAAAAGTATTTGGTTGCTTTGATTGAGTCCATAATAGAGCTTATATAAATAAAATACATGCAAATGGGTTTTATGAAAGCATATGTTGAATACGGTGCTGGTAATATTACCCAAGCGTAAGACAGAACTACTATTTTGAAATTTATATCACATTGGTTTTTTAATCGTTGCTTCATTTTTTACGTTACGTTAAATGTTGCATGTTTATTATTGATTGCACTTTTTATAATCTATAGTTTAATTTTTGCTGGCGTAATTTTGTTGAAACGATTTTGCAGTGGCGAGTAAAAAGAACCACTCCTGGGTAAGGAAAGTGCTCGATCCATAAACCTGTTATTCTCTCTTCGAGAACCCAGTATACTTTAACATATTATAAGCTCTTGAGATCTGGAAAGTGTAATTAAGAAATTGTTTCAACATCACCTATGTAATTTTTGAATGCCCCCTAATTTCTTTGAGAGCTTAACAAATGGCAATTTTGTTAAAAAAAATGTAGCATAATATGTTTGCTTTTGGCTTAAAGACATGTTCTAATATTGTAGTATACATTCTCCATGGGAGTTAACTTCGACTTTATACGTATATCTTTAAATTGATTTCTGGAGGAATTTTTATTGTTTTTAACATTCTAAAAAATACTGATAAATATTCACTATTTATGTTCGTCTTTTCCATTTTTTATAATTTAAGTTTAATTTCTTTACCTTACGTAAGACCCTGCTGTTTTATACATGGCTTTGTAGGTTTAAAAATCTAAATAGACTTCTATCTAGTTTACTTTTTTACATATCAAAAAAAACTGTTCCATACTTACTCATATTGCCTCACTTACATGACATATTATAATTCTACCTACGTAAACTTGTTATGATATACTTTATATTCTTGCGAAATAAGTTTTATAAACTATTTATCTAAACTATTTATTTAAACATTTTATATAAACTAAGTACCATGAGTATTCGCTTACGCAAATCGTTTTTACGTTGTTGTAGCTTGACCCATTTCAGTTTGACTTCTGCTTTGGTGCTACTTGACCATTTATTTGCAAACTTAAACTTACGATCTTATTATCCTAAATCTGTTCATTGGTTCATTTATGCATGGAAAAACAAATAAATCCAGTTCAAGTTTTGTTTCTTGAACTGTAATTGCAAGTAGCGTATGCATTGGAGGACCAATTAAAAATAAAACCTAAAGTCTTCTTAGAATTTTAGGGTGCAACTTAAAACTGTTTACAGAAGTTAATTACGATTCATAATTTTAACCTAATTCATTAAAGTCTTTTGAGGCTACGCTAACAGTTCATGGTTTTCAACACAAGACCTTCGTTCTACCATATTTGAAAAGTTTCTTCCTAGCCAAGCGCCTCTTGTTCTTAGCGCTATAATTTTTTAACACCACGTACATACTTGGCTCAAATTCGCTTAGTCAATATTTCACAGGATTGGAAAAAAATATTCTGCTATCTGCGTTTACCACTTGGAGCAATAAGGACTAACATACATTCTACTTACAGTTGGAATTTAAAATTACTCGTGCGTCATGCTTTATTGATTTTAATGAAAAGACAATAATATATTACAAGATCTCAAGCCACATATAGCGTATATTGTCGTTTTCATCTATCATTAATCCATCATAAGAGTAATAAAATTTGACTAGCAACAATTGGGTCGATATTCTTTCTGTCTTATTTGATACAAAGTGGATTTAGTAAAAATTATGCAAAGCCCTACTTTATAAGTTTTACAAAGATAAATTCGTTACTACGCCTATCTGCTGTAGTGAAAAATGTTTAGAAAGTTGCCTCTACGGGATTTAAATAACACATAACTATACCGAATATATATTTTCAGTTTCAACAATTGTATAGTTAGCTTAAAAATTGCGCAACAAGTTTAATGAAAAATTTAGAAAAGCCACGACAACTTAAGCAGCTACGGCAAGTTTTACAAAATTGTTTTTTGGTGACTTGCCTATATCAGAAGATATTTTGCCCCTTGAGCTATTACATTTAATCAAGAATTTAACGTTCGTCTCAAAGTTTCCCTATATCGTAAATTTGTTTTATATTGATTTGTGCCTTGCAAAAAATGATTTCTAAATTCTCAAAATCCGTTATAATTTTAAGAACCTATATAATGAAGTATATCCTGTTATCTGGGTTTGACGCTTGGGACAAGGAGAAATCTGAGTTCTGTTTGCCAAATATTTATTTGCAATGGAACGCAACACTACTTTTGTGTTCTTTGGGCTTGTATCCAATTCTACTTACGATACATCTTGTTACCAAATCCATGTCTGAAAATATATTTGATGTAAGCAATCCAGGAAAATTTATATCTTATGTATCAGGTTGGGGAGAAAACGCCGTTGGGCTTACAATCGTCATTTTGGGTGTGTGGTGCAACCAAAATGCACAAATATCCACCAGCATACTCAACCAATTGTCTACGTATGATGCCCCAATGGCAAGAATTCACAAACAAAATGGTCAAGTTCCCCGTTTCATCAAAGAATGTGACAACATCATGATATTTATATTTGTCACAACACTAATTCTTCCCTTCTTTTTTGTGGCGGTTTTGACATTGGATGCGGACGAAACTCATAAATTGATTTTGGACTGGTTGGAAATTGATCTGAAATGGAAAAATCATCCTTTTGTCGTGATTGGACTATGTTGGGGCGCAAGCAATGCAGCAAGTATTGGGTTTTTCGTGCCTACTCTTGGTGGTCTATACATGCTAACGTTAATAGTCAATCTGACTTACTTAAGTCCCACTGCTGTTTCCATTGATCGAGATCATAACAGCCAAGATGGAAGAATTCACCTACTGATTCGAACTCAGGGATTTGGAACACTGACGGAGGACGAATATATAAGTATCATTCGTACAGAAGGTGTTATGAGTAAAATGTTTGGTGAATTGTATAAATCGATTTGGATGAGTAGTCATCATGTTACGATGTTGGTATTTTTTGTAGCTGCGGTATTTATTTTAATTAAGATAGGAGATGATCTCTTGCAAGAAGGTATACTTATTATAATTGTTTTAATTGTGGCTATATCTGTACCAGTTTTTGTCGAATATATGGAGAGCACTCGAGTTGGACAAATGGTTGATGCTTGGAATCTGCTGTCTAGGTCGAATAAAAATGTATGCATGAGGAAAACTGTGTTATATAAGTTTATTGTTAGTTGTCAAATTATACGGTTGGATTTAGGATACCCATTTTTTAAAGTTGAACGGCAGACGTTTCTAGACTTTATGCATGAGGCTGCAAATTTCTTGTTTACGATTTTGGCAACCTAAATGTATAGTGTAGCTAATCATTTATTTTGCGTGAATGTAAAAGACTAAGGTTTCTAATAGTAATGATTACCCGATAAGTTTAGTATGCATTGTTATTTAGATGCGAACCACTGTCCAAACAATGGCTACACTTCCACGTTTTCAAATTATACGTAACTCATTTTATTTCTATGTGCAATAGACATGTGGTATTTTCGCTTATCAAAAATTGCTTTTAAGAAGCACTAAATTTTACTAGAACTCACTCTTAGATTTAAGATTTTAGATACAAATCGCCACAAACCTTTTTCGTTAACCACTATAGTCAAATACATGTTGTTTTTTGTCACTGACGAAATTTTCATAGTTTTGAAATTTTCATCATAATTACAAATTTACTCAGAGAAACTTGTAAAACATTTTCAATTATACGTTACACCAACTTGAGAAATGTATTGCAATTTGTTCTGTGCAGCTTCATTTTTAATTAGTCCAAAAGTGCAGTGGCCATAGTTAGTGACGAAAGAATTAATGTTTACTATTTGATCATACTTATAAGCAAATTGTACTTGAATACAAGTATTTACCAACATCCACTGTGAATTTGTTTTTAAATACTTTACAAACTGTACTCAATTACCTTAAATCCATCATGGTTACATCAAAGTGAGTAAATTTATACATGAACGTTACATCTCCCACGACATTTGCTCATGTTCACAAACATGCTACATATTCAGCACGTTCCATTTGTAATCACACAACTGGGCTTTGTGAAAAGCTTTTCTGGTTATTGTTTTTCACAAAACCGAGCCAACACTAATTAAATTCACTGATGACATTACTAAGATTAGATATTTTACACCTATGAAAATCGAAGTAATTTTATGACATGATGCATTATGCATAGTTTGATCTCATGAGAAATCTGAAACAAAATTCACTCCATATATTATCACACAACACGGTAGGGAGTTGGAGTTTTTATTATGAATTATTATTTATTTTACACTCCTACCGAAAATTGAAACATTAAGCTTGTTTTCCATCTTCTACTAACAAGACGGGTGTTTATACTTTTAAAATATTATTCTTTCCTGGTCTTGTCAGCATTTTTCAGCCTCAGACTATTTACTTGGTTAGAAGTTTTTCTATTAAGAAAAACTTTAGTTTAATTTGAAAAAGGTTTTTCACCGAAAAATGTAAAATTAGTTTGCATATCTCACTGATGGCATGTCATAATTATATGATATTATTAACGTTTCTTTATGCATGGCAAACGTTTATTTTGCAAACACTCCTACAAACAGACTCGATTTGACGAATTCATAAATCAAACTTAAAATCGATACTACAAATAATCCTGCAACTAAATACCAAACTGTCATCAAATCCTCAAATTTCACCGGTACCTCCATGTGCTTTAGATGGTTTAGACTACAATCGACTTCTCTATAATACGAAAAACAGCCTTTTTCTAACCATTGCGAAATATATTTGACCATAATTTGCATACTGGCGTTGTAAATACTCAAGGTTTTAGTATCGCGGTGTAGTGTTTTTACAAACATTCGCATTGAATATTCGATCACAAACTTTTTCTGCGCTATATCGATTCCCGCCTGCTCCAGAAAACCAACGTACATCCTGAATTTTTCAAGCAAAAAGTTATTAGTTTTAGAAAACATAAATCTTGTCATACTGAATAAATTCTGGTTAGAGTTTTCCACAATTTTAAATTGGCTATTATTCAGCAAAAGTAACATTTTTCCAAGCTGAGAGCGCCCTACTACCATGAAATTATCCGATGGACCATTTTCTGTCATTACAGCAAATCTCTTAAGCTGATCACAACTTTTATTTACGTAGGCCGCCCTTATTTTACACAATTCTGGCTTATTATTTTGGAAGTTAAACCGAATATGGTTAGCTGGTCCTTCGGGATCTAAACGCCATTTTTTTCGAAGTATCTTATTTGCAACATTATATTGAACCGTCTTTTTTGAACTCTTCTCAACATCAACTGGCAATTTGTATTGATTAAGTAAAATCAATGAATAGAATGTTGCTAAAAGTGGAACAGAGTGACCATCTAAGACACCCGACAAAGAGTTAGGCAAATCGGATGGACCCAACTCTACAGTCATATATGTATACAGGTTAGACGTGTAAATATTACGAAAAAGGATAGCAAAAGATAACCAAATTAAAACCAAGGAAATAGTTGCATTTTCGCCTTTACAATACTTGGCAGTTCCTTGCTCTAAAATTACAGAGAACAGCCAAAAGAATGGATTATCAGAAACACCCTTCAAAAATATTACTAGTCCAACTAAACAAAAAGCGCCCAAGATTACCAACCATACAAAAAGGGGAAATGGCGAAAGTAACGCAAACATATTTCTTTCCATGCTGGGCAAATATACTAAGTAATATTGTACTCCATAAAACTCATAACCATGTGGCATAGTGTAATAATATTTTTGAATATAAACTTGCTCCGAACTTTTAATTTGTGAACTTGCAACATCTACACATATAGATGTTGTACAATTCAGTTTCATTCTAGTCAGTTCTATAACGCAATGAGTATGATCAAAAATTTGGTCTCTCATCTTTCCTTCTCTTGGGCAGTTGCGTGGAGTCCAATGACTGCTTTGTGAGTGGTAAAGGTGGTCGCTTTCAACCAAAAGCTGCTTTAATGATTTAATATTGTTTGGTTTCTCGTATATTTGTAGTATTGGTACAGAAATACTAAAAAATCTCGTCGCCAATATCGCCTTTTCTGACTGTTTTCATGAATAATATTTGCATGGTAAAGTTTATTGCTAGGAATGTCTAGCAACAATATTTGCGACCGAGTATACAAACTTACTGGAAGGAACAAGCGGCCCACGTTTACAATCCCAGGTCTCAGTGTAACCAATATAAAGTCTGGCTGATAAAGTTGAAGTTTGCGGTTTTCCATTTTCACCACTTTTTGTACAAGGTAGAGTTCCAAATGCTTACTATATATAGCAGGACTTTGCCTTAGCTCAAACATATATACATCCACAGTGCAAGTGGCCTGGTGTTTGAGAAGGAATAACTTCTGAAATGGTTCCGATAAATTTCCAAAGTCAAAATTAAAGTACATCCAAAAAAATTCTGGGTCTTCGTTGTAAATCGTTTTTGGTATTTCAACAGTACTGTGTAGGGTTACCCCTATAAATTGGGATATTTCATTGATATACTCAGGATTTTTGTTAATCTCATATCGGTTTCTGACGATGTGCACTGTGCACGGAATTAAAATCCCCAAAAACTGCGAGTACCTATATATGCTGTGATTGGTGTCATTCAAATGGCCTCCAACTGTGAATGATATTCTTGAAACTAAACAAAATGCACTTATAAGGAAATGGTTCATTTTGAAATCTGAGACCAACAAATAAATTTAAATTTCAGTTTAGTATTTGATGAGATGGTTAGGAATAAGTAGTGCTCACATTCGAATAAGGGCTTGGTTAGCTAACAACAATGAACATGTATGCTTAGTATACTTCTTCACAACAAGATCTAACTTTTTTTAATTCGAGATATTAATGAATAAAATCTTTCAAAAACTTTTGGAAACTTACCTTTGAGTAAATGTCAAATGAATAGATTGGGAAGCTTCACTTCAAAACGTTGAGTGCGCTTGCTGATGCTCAAATAATCATTGAATTTTGGAAGGGTTTTTCATTGTAAAATTTATACATTTATAACATTGGGTCAAAGAAAGAATTGTATTGCCACTTATGCATTTATTAATAATTTACAATTGTGTCGAGCACAGTAAAAGATAAACGATTTTCCAAAAAGATGGCTATTGATATTACAAATAAATGTAAAAATAACTTTTTCAAGTCTTTCATTTCACTGAAGAAATTTTATCATAAAAAAGTAAATGCAGCTTTCTAAAGCGCAACATTGGAATTAGCAAACATTTCATATCCACTCAAACAGGGCTCTACTGACCCTCTTTTACAAGATCATTTAAATATTGAAACTGCCTAAAGTATGTCCTTTGAAATTCAAGAATTATTGTTATGAACTAAGTAAAATTTTAACGTACAATTGTTAGAAAAATTCTAAAAACAAACCATTTATCAATATAAATGCTTTCTTCGTAAACCTATACCTTAAACTTAATCAGTTGAATAGATAAAGCACATTTTTGTGATGTTTTCATCAAGTACGCTTAATCTCAATTGATCATAGTATTTATTGAAACTAACAAATGACCATACTATATCCTATCCAACTTCGGTTTCCTTAGTGACATTTCAGACGAATGTGTGTACTTTGGAATTTCACAAATTTCTTAGTTTAAAAGTTTTTCAAATCTAGTACTAGCACACTAACACTATTGTGGAATATTTAAGTTTTTTAGTTAAGCAGATATTATCAAATATTTTATTTACTATGGCAGATTTTGATTTAATTTTTGTAAATTTTGTACGGCAATTTAATTAGGTTATCATTGGTTCATACAAACAGGACCATTTTCTAAACCACATGAGTAATGTATCAAAATTGTAACTTGTAACTATGATGTTAAAGTGTCTTTCTAAATTATCCTTAACTGCTTTTCAAGATTTATCCTTTAGCGTTGTTTTAGGCCAAGGTAAATTTTTTTAGCGTTGAGTAAAATATATTTTGCGTTTACAGGTGATTTATTTTGATTGATTGTCCCCAACGCGTTTTAATGATAAGAATTTTTCTCCATTACATATTGGTAAAACTTGTCGGTTTAATGATTTCTTTAAACTCTGGTTTCATTGAAAAGTTAATATACTCGGTGTGATGATAACTAAAATTCTCGTCTTCTCGTTGACTATAAATGTAGACTATTTGTTGAATCCTTTAATTAATGGGTAAAGCATTGTAAGATACCTTTGAGATATGAGGTTCTTGTGATATGGTGTGGTGAAGATGGCAATGACTTGACAAGATTATCCACTCGACCTTATTGATAGCAGAGTAGGAATGAGAGATCATACGCCATGCGACCTAATATAACATGACAGTGAGGCTGCGCACGTGCAAGACAAAAGAACGGTACATTATTATTGCTGGACTGACAGGGTATAGACCACCCAATTAGCAATTTGGGTAGTCTGTAGTTTATAATTTAGAAATTTGATATTTATGCACTCATCTTCCTTTATACGGAATATGAGAAGTCCAAGATCCCCCTCTATCAACCACAGTATATAATTGTGCACAGCATAGACATATTCTAAGAGACAAAATCAGTACAGTACCTTACACTTCGTACTAAGCCTTACTGGCTATGCTTTGATCCCAGGACAAATTTAAAACAAAATGCAAGTTGCTCGCTTTCACAATTCCACTGATGAGGTGGGTGTTTGTGCTGATAACTTACAACACTCTGTTTCATTTGTTCCATCATTATCTAGTTCTGTCATCATTACCCACATTCAGTCCAAGTACTTGTTATGAACTATTTCTGATACAGAATAGCTTTATTTTATATGAAGTAGACTCAATAGAGAATAGTGCACTTTATCCCACACGAATTTATATTGAAACTCCGTGGAAAATACTCTATATGAAATGATAACCCATTAAAATTATTAAAACCTCGGTACAAAACTTAAGTAAAAAATTAATGGAAATTAGGCGACTGAGTTTTAACTAAGAGCTTAATTAAATCAGGGTTATTGTTTGTTGAAAACATGATTATATTAACTGAGGGTATAGCTTTTAGGAAGAGAAACTGGTATAATTAAGTTTTCAGAATGATTGAAATGTGGTATATAATATTAAATAAATTCTACTGGCACATTGCGAAACTAAAATATGACAAAACACAGGGAACTTAATTAATGGTGAAGTTAGTAATTAGTTACAGACCGGACAGTTCCAATAGCGTTGCTTTCAACAACATCGTCAATACTATTGCATATATATGTATAATATTTTGTTGTTACCAATATGCAGTGTTTTCTGTTGACGTTAAATAAATCACAGTCACACACAATCACTAAACTAATATTTTGCTTTGTTCTGTTATTTTTAATTGAATCGATCTATGTGCAATTTTTGAAGCAGATTATAAATATCGTTGAATCGATGAGTTCAATTTCGTAGCTGCAAACTTCATTTTGGTTAAAAATTGAACTAATTAGTTTCAAGTTATTATATGATTTGTGTTAAACCTGTTTTAAAATAATTAATGTTTTGAGAAGTTAAAAATTTATGATTTGAAAATGCCAACAGGGTTTAATAATTTTGCATTTCAAATACAAAATCCTGGTCCTCAGTTCACGAAAAATAAAGTTTCAAATAGAAAATTATGAAAGATTTAAAAACGTAACAATTGGATTTGCTAATCATTTTAAAACATTTCAATACATTTTAAAAGCACAGTTTATAAACTGAACTAAGATTTTTTTGGGTTTTCAACCAAACACGATTAAATCGGAACGAAAATGAACGGTTTTGTTGATATTGCATATATAAAGTCAAAATATAACCACAAATACGTAAGAAGATCTACTTTGAGGAAAAAACTACCTACCCAATGTCAAAACGGTATTTAAAATCATTTTTATGAATTATGAATTACCTTTTTTCTCATAATTAATCAAATCGAAAGGAATTTATATTTTATATCGTGATTTGTTCGTTTTCCGTTTTTAAGTGCACGATGGCTTTATTTATTATATACATATGGTTCCTATTGAATTTTAAGCAAACAAATATTGCATGCATGATCGTAAACTTTACATTCGTTCCACTTATTTTCTTTGGTTCTATTATAATTTAAGGTTATTATTTTTACCAAGCTTCATCTATTAGTACTGTACTTCTACGTAATCTGTATCTTTTTACGTAATTTAAATCGATTTAAAAAGTGACAAAATCATGACTATACCTTTACATCTAAAAAAATTGTTCATAAATAATCAATAAATTTTGTAACGTAGGGCTACGTGATATGCTATAAGGGGCGGATAACTAAAACATCCTTATAATGCTTAAACTCGTTGCGAAATAAAACAAATAAAATATTTATGGAACCTATTTTATTTAAATTTCCTTTATTTTATTCTTACACAAGTTATTACTTCGCTCCTGTGGCTTGACCCATTTCAGTACGACTTTTGCCTTCATAACACTAGCCCGTTTGTTTGTAATCCAAGTAACATATTCTAGTTCTCATTCTGCTATTTGGAAAAGTTAACTACAAAAGCACCTTAATATTAAATTAAACCAATTCTGATAAAAAAAATATTGTTAAATTAACCAAAACCGTTATTCGAATCAAGACCTATACGGTCGTTGTTCAGAAACATGGACTAAAGCTGTTGGACTTGTTTAAATGGACTAGAACCATAGAAACCAAGACATGCGTTTAACCAATTAAATAAATTGGGTAATTATTTGATTTGCAATACTATTTTTTTAAATTGTCTGCAAAAAATAATCAAGATTCTCAAAATCGATTTTTTCTTTTCGATTTGTGTATTCTGTTATCCGAGTGCAACCTATGTGCCACAATAAGAAAAAAAATCTAGTCTCATTTAGATTTTCAGATTGTTAATGTGTCATTTTTTATATTGATTTATTGGAAGCATAACAACATAAAAACGCTAAAACTTTATAGCAACTACGTGTTACGAAATGTGTTCTCTTTTACTATTAGTGGAGTACCATGTAAAAATAACGTTTTAATCGATAATGTATTTCTCTACTCCGTACCCATACATAGTAGAATAAGGAAAACAAGTGTAGACACCTAGTTTAATACTCGCAGCTCAGAATGTTACTAACTCCTGTTGTCATGGTTTAAAAAATTACGAAATAGCTTTCTGCATAACAGGAATATAACAGAACTACCCAAAATATACCATTTCTCCACATTTAAATATATTTAGGTTGAAGGAAATGCGCAAAAGTTTAATAAAATATTCGGAAAAATGCTACCTTAAAATAAGTTTTTTACGCAATTTGTTATGAGGCTTATGAGCTGGCCGATATCATAACGATATCCGCTCATATGGAGGTAACACGGCTTTCTTACAAAGTAAAAATCTTAGTAAGCCAAATATTGTACCCACAAAGCCATAAAAGTTTTCTTAAACATTTTAGAACATAGGTTCAAATATTGCTAAAAGTTTCCTTCAATACAATTTACATAAAATAGTTATCACACAGCTTGTTACATTGTTCGTTGACACAAAATGATTTCTAAATTCTCCAAGTCTGTGATAATCTTGAGAACTTACATGATGAAGTATATTCTGTTATCTGGCTTCGACGCTTGGAACAAAGAAAAATCCGAGTTTTGTTTACCAAACATTTATTTGCAATGGAACGCCAAACTACTTTTATATTCCCTTGGGGCTTATCCAATCCTTCTTACAATTCATCTTGTCAACAAGGCAATGTCGGAAACAATACTTGATGTCAGCAATCCAGGAAAATTCGTATCTTACGTATCGGGCTGGGGAGAAGACGCCGTCGGCCTAACAATCGTTATATTTGGTGTGTGGTGTAAGCAACATGCACAGTTGTCCACAAGTATTCTAAATCAACTTTCTACATATGACGCTCCATTGACAAGAATTTATCAGCAAAACGGTCAACGCCCTCGTTACATAAAAGAATGTGACAATATCATGATTTTGATATTCCTTACAACGCTAATCCTTCCTTTCTCCTTTGTGGCCATTTTAACAGTGGATGCGGATGAAACTCATAATTTGATAATGGACTGGTTGGAAATTGATCTGAAATGGAAAAGTCATCCTCTTCTTATTATTGGATTGTGCTGGGGTGCCAGCAATGCTGCAAGTATTGGATTTTTTGGTACATGTTTGGTGGGTTTATACATGATACCATTGATAGTCCATCTTACTCACTTAAGTCCAACAGCAGTTTATATTGATCGAGACCATAACAGTCAAGACGGAAGAATTCATTTCTTGGTTCGAACTCGTGGATTTGGAACACTAACGGAGGAGGAATATATAAGTGTCATTCGTACGGAAGGTGTTATGAGTAAAATGTTTGGTGAATTGTATGGATCGATTTGGATGAGCAGTCATCATGTCACAATGTTGGTATTTTTTGTGGCTGGAATATTTATCACAATTAGAATAGCGCATGATCTAGTACATGAAGGTATTCTCATTATAATTACTTTAATTGCATCGATTTGCGTACCGACGGTAATTGAGTATATGGAAAGCAGTAGAGTTGGACAAATGGTTGATGCTTCAAACTTGTTGTTTAAATCGAACAAAAATGTTAATGTGAGGAAATCTTTGTTGTATAAGTTTAGTGTTAGTTGTCAAATTATGCGATTGGATTTAGGATACCCGTTTTTCAAAATTGAGAGGCAGTCTTTTCTGGATTTTATGCAGCAGGCTGCAAATTTTCTCTTTACGATTTTGGCTACTTAAGGATTAAAAAAAATGATGATGTAAAAATTACGGAACATATGTTGTACCAATACGCGTATAAAATATTACACACTGCGTTTTATTTCTGTGCTAAATAGAGGGGTAGATATTGTCGCCAATCGGAATTTGCTTTGGATAGCAGCAATAAACTCGAGGGTTGACTTTATATGAGAACCCATATGTATAAGTATTTTAAAAAAAACTAAAATTAAATGAATCTAAACTAGGCGTTAAGGATTCTTCGCCAACATTGTGTGCATTTAAATTTCAAATATTTATGAAAGACGCAAACAATTTTACTGATAAACGGCAAAATAAATTACTTCTGATAAAAGTATTTGCGTGTTGATTTAACTGTTTTCGAAGTGGCACTTTATTGACCGAGAAAATATTTATTATCTGTACACGATACGATCAACATAATTCCAAAAATTCTAACGTACTCGGATGCCACAAATAAATTCTCTTACAGCATCAGTTATGCCAGCTTATTGTTTTTGTGGTATAGAATACCCATGCGGAACAACTTAATTATTTTCAGGAAAGGAAATGAATAATTTTAGTGTGATAAATGTTTTTTGACGAAATATGAGCTAATATTCTGTGTTACATAAAAGTATTTTGACAGAAAGAATAATGAATATTGATACATATTTTGAATTGCCGCAAACTATTTGTTACTGATTATTGTGATTAGTTTAAGTGTCAATTTAATGTTATTTATATATTTTTTTGTTAAATGGAGAGAAATAATAAAATATTGTTGATTGTGTTTTTATACATCATAAAAACAGACTTAGACTTTTAAATTCTGTGCAGCTATTACTGCTTTACATGCATTAACCAATCCAAAACCGTATAAATTATTAGGAAATGCATCACAAATCCTGCTTACTACAAAGTTACACATCAAATTAGTTTGAATTGCTAAAATATTATCTCTGTTTTGCCTTTCCCCTAGCATATCAATTCTTGACGTGTTCGCTGTAGTTGTTAATATATCGTACACTTTCTTGTAATTCCATTTAAACTCCGGTTTAGCGCAAATCATTAGTGCAACCACGCCAGCAACATGTGGCGCTGATGCACTGGTCCCTGAACCCATTGCGTAGGAATTATTTCCTGCGCCAAATGCACTTATAACGTCTACTCATGGAGCTACCATGGTTGGCTTAATCAAGGCACAAATTTTCCCACCACAACTTTTGGTCGAACAAGTTCCTACAGCAATGCTCTCATTAGTTAAAGGCTTTGTACTTATTGCTGGCCCCTTGCTGGAGAAATCTGCAACTAAAACGGAGGAATCAACTGCTCCCACATCACAAACCGTGTCGTATCCTGCTGGAAATCCAGTTGTGAAACAAGTTGGTCCTTCGTTTCCACTGGCAAAAACGGAAACTATTCCCAGTAAGTTCCACATTTTGATGACTTCGTAGAAAAAATAGTACACTCTGCTGTCAGTCCCACTGTATGTTCCACCCCAGCTACAATTTATCTAAAAAATGGTTAATTCTTTTGTAGACGAATATTTTTTACAATAATAATCTATAATTTATCCATGATAGTTGGACAGATTTGTACGTAATACTTAACCTAAACCCATAATTAACCAAACCCCATTCTTAGCCTCGTGACAAACCGAACCCCATGTTAAACTACAGGCTTAACCAAGTCCAGTATTAAATCTCATAATAAATCTAAACCAATTTTAAACTTCCTATCATATTAACTCCCAAGTGAAACCACATAATAAACCAAACTCTATGATAAATCCCATTTTTATTTTAAATAAATCCTGAATTACATATCTAATCCCATATTAAACGTCGTCGCCATACTTGACCTTACTAAAACCACATTGCAATACCCAATGAAACTTTTGCAAATTCGAAACCTCAAGCTAACACTGGCAGTAATTCAATCCATCATCGAAATTTTGCATGAAATTTATATAGTTTGGTGAAGTTTTTTATGCTGATTCTGATGGTTTGTGCCATTTTCCCGAATGCGCATATTTGGAATTGTCAGCTGTAATTGATTGGAGCGCGCGTGCAATGATCGGTGTTTGTTTTAAACGAGATACGAAGCAAGCATCGACAGGAAAGTTAGTCTCTGGAAGGTAGTTTGCTGCTAATGCAAAATACTGTGGGCTGGCGCGCGCGCTCGGGTAAACAAAGACAGCTGATAATTCCAACTGAGCGCATTCGGGAAAATGACCCACACTATCAGAATCAGCATAAAAGGCTGCACCAAACTATATAAATTTCATGCAAAATTTCGATGATGGATATAATTACTTGCATAGTAAGTTCCATACCACACACCATTTAAACACAGGTTACATTGAATTAACGGGTCATTTTTAATTAACCGTTCGCGTGTCAAGTTACAACTTTGACTTCCAAACCCCATGCTGAACGCCATTCTGAACTTGCAAAGCCACAATAAAAAAGCTTAAGCAGCAGTTACCGTTTCAAAAGCACACCCCTTACTAAACACCAACCTACAATAATGGTAATAAACTGGTCGCATTGAATTAACGGGTTGCATTGAATTAATGTATTAGCATTGAATTCACGGGTAGCATTAAACTAACGGACTACATTCAATTAACCGCTAGCGGTGCTGATTACAACGTTTATATATTTTACCACATGCGGCCTCTTGCTGCAATCCTTTTTTGGATTATTTGTGCCTTGATCGCTGCAATTGTACGGACAAGCTAACCACTGCCCACAAGTTATTGAACTGGCTAATGTGCATCCATCCTCAAGGCAATTTCGACACATCATCCATTTTGAATTGGGTGCTACGCCAACTTTTTTACCACATGTTAGGGCTGTAGTATAAGTTCCATGACCCACATCATCAATTGGCGCACAACTATCTCCGTAGCCATCTAAATATCCGAAGCCATTTCCAACCCAGTTTTCTTTGATTTCTACATGAGTTGATAGGGCTCCAGTCTGAAAATGGAAGCCAGAAATTTTTAAAGGAAACTTTTTCATATTTTCGGGAATTTTATTTAATTTTACGTCAATAAGTCCTATGACCACTTTATCACCCAAACATGTGATATTTTTGCATCGAGCGTTTATTAAATCAATATTCCATGGTACTTGTGCTTGCGATGGACTAGCTTGAGGCTGTGGCTCGACCTGAGCTATGATGGAGTCCAAGAATATTGATGAAACAATTTGGATTCGTGACAGATGACTAATAACACTTTGAGTGGCATTTGGAACAAAAATCTGAGATGTTATCCAAAACATCTCATGTTTAACTTTTAATAAATTTAGTACTTGAATCGCAGGGTTTAAAAAGAGAACTACTGTGTTTTCATATTGGGTGACCAGGTTGGTCATTATATCAGATCGTGCAGTGAGAGGATTTTGACTTGTTTCCCGAATTTGCTCTGAGAGATTATCTATCAAGATTGAAGTTTCGGAGGACTGCAAAGTGGGGCAGTCGACAATAACGTTTGGGGTTTTACCATGATCAAGTTGGTGCTGAACTTCGGGGCTAATTTTGGGATTAGTAGCAGCATTGCATCCAGTAAAGGACAAAAGAATAATTGAAAATATTTTACAAAGTGGAAATTGGGATAAAGGAAACATTGTACTAAAACAGACGTTTGTAGAACAACTTGTTACAAGAATGGATTCTAATGAAGGTATGAGAAATGGTTTTGAATCTGTGGGTAAATTGGAATACGGAATTCAGTACAAAATTAAATGTGCAAACTCAAACTAAAAGTGATGCACTCAATTGCTGCGTTCTAAATTTTAAATAAAAATATTACTTCCTTAAGATGTATAATAGTATTTGGATGCAGTGTTGTACCTACAACCTGCACAGACAAGCTTTTTTAAATCCAGATCAGGCCAAAACACTTAAAAATCATATTTATACATACGCGTTGTAAAGTCCAATGAGGAAATTTAAAATAAATGTTATATTTACTTGCTAAAAAATATGTACATTTTAAAACTTTTAGAACATTTAGCATTAGCAAAGTAAACGTATTTTGATTTTATGCTAAACTCGTGCCATTTTTCATCTTTAGATGCAATGAAACTAGAACATCACCACACGTGCGGTTATTCTTGAGGAAACGTAAATATATATTTGCATACCGTTAATGAATCAAAAAATTATATTTTTACTAAGGTGAGGAGAGCATTAAGGGAAGTTGCTAATATAAATATACGCATACATTTAAAGTCGATGACAATTCCATTTTAATGTAACCACACATGTGTATCAAACGTAAGCCGATATGTAATTGTAAGAAAATTGTGCATAAATGTTCCCAATTTATTAATTGCTCCATGCTCTAATTGGAAATCATAAAAACCAGCTAGCGCTTCTTGATAAATTGCTAGTTCGTATCCCATGTATTAAACGCAACAGTTGAATACATCAAGATACGTAGTTAATAAATATTTTATCTCACTTTTTTAGCAATGGTGTGGACTGGCGATATTAAAACATTTTAATTAAAAATCGACTAGCGTAGGATGAAAAACTTCATTACGTAGTTTCACAAGTGAGTAGGTTTTCTTCTGTGTTTGTGTAGTAATAGCGAGACAACGACACATAATGTCCAAATCTCATTAGCTGGAGAATGTTGGGAGTTTTATTTGAATAGATATTTTTTCAAATATGTTACTGGAGGACCAAATTATTTTTCAAGCAACTAGATATTCCCATTCCGTGAGGGTTCACTTAAGCTTAAAATGCTTTTCCTAAAATTACAATGTCTAAACGAATGAAAATAAAAATCTAGATTTTTACTGTATAATAATTTCATTTATTCTTGCAAAACATTTTGTTGGTAGATTTATTGCTTGTTTGCTAATTTTACTAATGTACAAAAAAATAAAATACTTGAAGCTCAAAATTAATTTGTGTCACACCACAAGTAGGTGTATTCACAATATTGCATGTATTTATAATTACATGACCGGTCATACCAAGCTGATTTTAAAAGTATAGTAAATATTTGAATATCGTTATGTGTCCTTTTTGCTAATAACAAGTACTTGCTTAATTTAAACAAGAGTATTTAAAATATAGTAAGTGTCTTATATACGTCTACTGCTAAAAGTTTTTCAATAGACAACATAGAAATAAAAAAACATAAACTTGTTGCAAAACTAGAATGTTATCCATTCTGGCAAGCGGGGGAATGCACTTTTTGAATTTAAATAAAACCATCTTAAGTTAATTTTCCATTGCTATAACAACAATCACACTAATATATTTATTTATAAATTTCATCAGGAAACCTTAACATATGAATTTTATATAAGTAATGCTAGTTACTACAATATAAGGAAAGTGTATATTTGAAGTTTTTATTGCATAGTTATAATCATAATTAAATCTCGAAATGTTTTACACACTATCGTTTTGCATCTTTGTATGCCAAACTTTCAAAATTTCAAACTGCCTTCCCATAATAACCACTGATTTTCATAACGAAAACGACAATTTTATTCGGTTGGTAAATATTTTCTCAACATACACTATACGTACCAGAAGTCAGTTTAGACGTATAGGATCATCATTTATCGCCTATTCGTCTGGAAATCTTGTTGCAATTCACACAATTGAGGTGGCCTCTAATTTAAGCAATCACTTTGAAGATATTCCCGAGGCAAAATTTTAAGAGTTTTGGTTTGGGATTGATTTCTATCCTTCAAATTTGTCAGCAGTGAAAGAAAAGATATTTTTGCATAAATATCATCCAAATTGTGTTGCAGAATTTCGTCCAACTAGATGGACTGAGAGCTTCCACGAAAACATCGAAACATCGGCAATATTTGAAGTACACTTAGTTCAGAAATTTAATGAATACGTTTACAATAAAACACAACAATATCAACCAAATTTTGTAATTCTTCAAAGCAACGAAATTTCTTTGCGAGGGCGCAAACATTACATGACTGTACCATTGAATACACGCACTATCATACTATTATTTAACATTGGCACAA
The DNA here is from genome assembly GCA_034695485.1 of Entomobrya nivalis. Classification (NCBI taxonomy): domain Eukaryota; kingdom Metazoa; phylum Arthropoda; class Collembola; order Entomobryomorpha; family Entomobryidae; genus Entomobrya; species Entomobrya nivalis. Next base: position 20,550 of record JAQFZH010001434.1, read on the forward strand.
ATAAAATATATATTTCTTGTAGTTTATGTGGTGATACTACCGTGATTCGTGTTGAGCTTCCTATCTGGGGTCTATTAGTAACTAAACCAACTCTGCTTAAAATCCTTAACATGTGCAGGATAAACGAGCACTCAGATTTAACAAACATTAACACCATTAATGTAAACGAACGCAAACTTATTGCAGAAGAAAAGGAGATTCAACGTTTAAAAATTCGTTGCCCCCTAGAAAATAAAAGAAGAGACGAAGTGTTATTTCTCCATTATGTAAGGTTTCACTGCGCCAAAGATCTAATTAAAGTTAAACATAATTGCACCACAAATAGTTGTAACCGCGCATTTGCAGATAAAACGAACATGGAAAGAATATCAATCCTGCCTTCTTTTTACGCAGTTACTCATGGTAGTGAGTTTTACGGTATAACGTATTCCCTATTTTACAATCCGGCAAAAGTTCGAAACATGTTTGCTTTACTGTCCCCATTTACAACAGTGGGCTGGCTAACTGTGCTCCTAACTTTTTATTTTGTTGGATTGGTACTGTGGATGACGAGAGTGGGTTCAAATCCTTTCTTTTGGTTGTGGAGTGCAATGCTGGAACAAGGCGACTCATATACAACTCAGCTTCACAAACATAACATGGTTGTGGTACCGTCGTGGATTTTTTTTTTTTTTTATTAGTATGGTCACTTTTATTCAGGTTAAAAATAATTTTTGGGTATAAGTATGTTTCCTACGTATAAGTATGACTTACAGAATTAGTAAAT
>JAQFZH010001435.1:0-21298 GCA_034695485.1 Entomobrya nivalis
ACTAGTTTGACGAAAGCAACATCTGAGCTAGATGCTTGCTCTTTGAAGTAGCTTATCAACGTACCGATAAGTTACTACTAATAAAGTTCTAAGTTCTGAAAGTATATGGAATTTTTGTAGTTTGTTGTGTTATGAATTCATAATTATTTCTTGCTATCGAAAGGGTGAATTCACGTGGTACAACTTACTTTATATCACTTAACTGGACCAGCTGTGGAAAAACAAACACAAGTTTGCGATTTAGGCTGTACTTAAAGATTTCAATTCGATAAAGATTTTACATGAGAGAAATTAAACAATTACTGCTGAGGTGTTTAAAAACAATTTTATTTGCAATATATTTCAATGGAAATTTTCTTATTTTTAAACAAGGAATATACATAAATTAACAACGTATTTATATTGCTGTATATCATTTTTATGTGAGAATACTTCATCACAGTTGTTCACAAAGTTGATAGCGGTATGGCTTTAAACATATACCTGGTCTGTCATAAAGCCTTTAATATACTAATTTTAAACTTATCTATCAAATTATATTATCATATGATTTACAATAGACTGCTGACGTTTTAGATATGTCGCCAAAATGCTTCATCAAAATTATTTACCAATAAATATGAAATAGAAGTTTCAAGTCTCCCAAATATTTTTCACGGAATTTTTTATAGATTTACAATATGTGAAACGAATTATATTTGAGAAAAAGCTTGTTCTAACCGAGAAAAATTTAAATATCAAAATATTTACTCTTACCACAATCTTCAGGGGCAAAATATAATTCCTATATTTTTAACCAAATAATATAAACTTTTTAGTTGAATTTGAGAAACATATTAATCCCACATAATAGAAGCATTCAAATTTATTTGAGAATCAAATTTTATTTTAAAATTATATTCAACTAATCTCAATTGTTTCGAAAAATCGTTAAAATTGTATAACAATATTTTAAATTAACAACGAGACAAAAAATCCATAACTTAAAAAACAATTCATTCGACCCAAATAGTTTAAGTACTTAAATGTAATCAAATATTGTATCAAATAACTGTTTTGTAAAGTATATTATTCGAGTAATGCGAGTCGATTACGCCATTCATTTATTGTGGATGAACAAATGGCGTGTTAACCCACTTTTGCGTCCGAATGCTATTAAACATATGGGACATTTGAAAGGCTTTTCGCCCGTATGAACTCGCAGGTGTACCACCATATTACTCTTTGAAGAAAAAAGTTTGCCACATAAATTACAAATATGATTTTTAATTTGATGATGTATAGCTTTGGTATGTGCTTTCAAGCTTCTTCGCATTGTAAATTCTCGCCCGCACAATTCACATGCAAAAGGTTTTAAACCACTGTGAGTTACCATGTGCACCTTTAATAATGCTTTTCTTACAAACGTCTTATCGCATTTGTCACAGCTGTGACGCTTGGTGGGAGTGTGACCATTCTCATGTTGAAGTAGTTCACCTTTTGCTGAAAATGGTTTGCCACAGATTTGGCAGTTGTAAGGCTTTTCACCAGTGTGTCGATGAATGTGTCTTTTGAGAGAACCAGCTGATCCCAGACACTTTGAACACAAGCTGCACTTGAATGGCATCACTGATTGATGGGTATTCAAATGATTGTTCAAATTACACTTTGTGGTAAAACGTTTTTCGCACTGGCTACATTTGAATGGTCTGATTCCAAGATGCAAAATTTGATGGGAATTTAGTTTGGATTTTCGAGAAAAGGATTTTGGGCAGTGTTTGCACGAGAACGGTTTCTCCGCAGTATGAAATCTGATGTGACTTCTCAGATCATTTTCTCTCACAAACGAGTCTTCACACAAGTCACAAAAGTGTGGTTTCTCGTTTATATGTTTTAGATAGTGAATGTTGAGATTGCTTGGGCTAACAAAAGCTTTGTTACAAAATATGCACGGGTTCCTTCAAAAATGGTAATAATTATGTTTTCTTAAACGTTCTTTAGAACTAAACACTTTTCCACAAATATCGCATTTAAAATTCCCGGATGCCATTTCAATTTGTTATAAGTTGACCTGACACTTATAAATCGCTTCTTGAAAAAAGTTTGGCACTTTGAATCAATTTTTTATTATTAACCAGTAGGAAAGTATCCTGTTCTCTAGGGACAATTAGCTCTGTGTTCTTTCCCAAATTTGTCATTAAAAGTGGGTTGTTGTTTGTCACTATCACTCGTTAGATATAAAAACAAGCAAAAATGATGTTGGTTAATTACTGTAAAAAATATTATTGTTGAAAATCACAACTCAACATGAAAATAACAATAGTTTCTTGCGCAGCTAATTGGTAAATAAAAAATTTACTTGAAGTTGAGAACAAGTAAATGCCACTAATACCAAGGGCTTTAGTCGATCACGTTAGCATGTCGGCAGTGCCATATTAATAGAATAATGTACTTTCATTGATATGTTCATACTTTGACTTTGACGAGTACGTGTATGAATGACTTGTCTTTACACCCAACACGAGCTGGAAATCAATTATCTTACCAACTAGTTTCAAAAATGACATTTGAGCAATACGTAAATAATATACAATCATTTAACGATACAATACCCAACTCTACCCAAAAATCTACCCAAAAATATTTTGAACTCTACCCAAAAATACCTCAAATTAAACAACATTTTTACCAAAAACATATGCCGTTGCATTCCAACAATTCCCAGTCTATTTTGTCAGTATACGAGGTCACGTACGCCAAAGCTCAATGTTTTGGTATATACACATCCGCACAACAATGTATGCACAAGGTACCAACAAACATGAACTAATTGGACTAAAAGGATTACCATGAATTTATATATGATAAAACTGATAGTTTAATGACAGCACTGTCAACTTTGCATTTATTCGTGGGTTAGCTTTTCATGATTGCATTTTGGCTTCAATAAATAGGAGAGCTAATTTTTGTTTAATTGCGGTTAAGGTAAACCATAGCATTTATAAAATGTGACATAAGATGTCAGTTTTCCTAACCAAAGAGTTAGGTGTACTTTTGATTTTATTGAGTTAGTAAATTATGCGCACGGGCTAAATTGAATGACAAAAAGTTTATATAAAAGTGCTAATAATTAATTAATTATGATAATATATGTGCCATTACGAAAAATCTGGACGTCGCCATCATTCGTTTGAGTTGATTTATTTCGTTTGAGTTCGTAGAAAATTTAACCCAACTCAACATCAATTTTTTTTGACGGATTTTAATTGTTTTACCAAATGCAATATATATTTCTAGGCGATTTAGTAGTATTAGCAAACCTAATAATGAAACATTTAAATGATAATAAAATTCTACAAATAAGTATCAATCAGTGGCAAAACATGTACAACAACATTGTATTTGTTTTCAAACGCAAAAAATCCAGTTATTAGGAGCTGGATAAATATAAAATTTATTTAATTGTTCAATTTTATTTTCAGGTGATTTTCAACAGAGCTTTTTTTAAATACAGTAACTTGCTTTATCAATGTTTTGTAATTATAGGCTAGGTAAAAAGACACTAGTTTTTATCAAAACATTTTCATTTAAACATAATATTTCTAACTTAATGTAAATTAAGTCAAAACATTAACCAATTTTTTACTTCCTAAACAGAAAGACAATTTTTCAAAAAAAAATTGAAGCATTTGCTGTCCTTCAGTAAGATTACATCATGTTTTCATTCTTAGTTTTAATTGAATCAAATTCCCATTACAATGTAAAAACAGTATTCTAAACAGTATTCTAAACAGTTATTGGCTAAATTACCAATTTGTAAATTTATGTCTGCATGTTCATAATATTTATTACTCTTATCATCATTAAAAAAACTGTTTTGAAAGAAGCCTTCCGATTGTAATTAGTGTTCGGAAAAATATGTACGTTTACGTTAACAAGCATAATCATATGATTAGAAAGCCTGTTTGTTATATAAAGTGGACCTAGAAATTTTTTAATCATGAAAGTAAAATGCTTTTTTTTCCTGTTAAGCCGTCTAATGTTTTTGTTTAATTTCTCTCTTGTAAATTTTTTATCGAATCGGAGTGGTATTGTCGCAAAAAACAACCTGGAACGGAAAAGGTTGTGTTTTTCTTTTCCCAGATAGTTTTGCGACACATATAACGTTAGTTTTAAAAGGTAAGATATAAAAAGCGGATTGGGTCGTTCCAAAATGCAGGTTTAGCAGTTTGTAAAATATTTCATTGTTTTGGCATTACCAGGTAAGTTTATCGCAGTCAAATATAACGGATAAGAAAAGTAAAATCGACGTGTTTTCGGGATTAATTTTGGTTAAATTTGTGGAAAACAATTGCATTTTTTATGCGTAAAAACTATTTCTCTATATCATTGTCGACAAACCTATATCCTTCAATTTATTCTGAAGCCATATTAATTTAAAGCGCTAATGTTAATTTAAAAGTATATGTCGTCATGTTTATCCAAACGTTTCCCGTCTTTTCATAATTTCAATTTGAGTTGCTTCATGTCACACCAAATGGAGCATGTTGAATATCTAAAAAGCATTTAAGGCCATGAATTTACTCAATCGGCCTTAAGGTTCATTTTCTTGTAAATTCACCTTGAGTTTGTTTTGACACAAGTAACCAAACTGACTGGTCTTTTACAAAATCATGATAATCTCGTCTTGGTTGAAATCGATTATATTTGATGGATTTGGGCATTTGTATTCACTACTTAGTGTTTATTCTGCCAGATATATCTATTTTATTTTTATTATTAGTAAAATAGCTTTAAAAACTTGGCCAGTTCAGTCCTTACAAGTTTAGTGGCATATCTAGCGTACTTATTTCATATGCAATACGAAACTTATAGTTACGTTTGCAAGAAAGTATCTGAAAGCTCATTAAAATATTTATGGGATCGATTATTACCTTATTCAAGTCATATGTTCTTTTGATTTTTGACCACTATTAAGGCGTCATTTATCCCGCTCGGATAGTCTAGTATATTTTATTAACTACGGAACTACATGGGAAAGCCGGTCTGCTTGAAAAATAAGAATAAGTCGAATGGAAATAAGGAAGCAAAGGAATTTATTTTATTTCAGAGTTTTGTTATAGATATTTTAAATTGCTCAGCTAATGGCTTCTAATTTAGAATATTGCATTACTTAAAGTCCACTCACATTGCATGTAGCGTGAACTGGTTCAAGGAGATACTTATCTTACACTTGGATCTTATACTTAGGTTACTTTTCTTAACCGTTTGCAAATTCTAAAGCATTTTGCCACGTGCTTTGTTATATATCTGCTTAGCAAATAAATGGCGAATGAAATAATAACATCGCCTTAATTGGCTTTTGGACTTGAGTATTAGCCAAAGATATTACTTTACCTTACCAGTATAGGATTTGTTTAGCAAACAGAAACCTCAAAAGGTTAAACTTTGGTATGAAGCATAACTGTTTGAATAAATGATCAGCTTTAATTGCACCACTGGCCTATAAAACGAAATAAGTGGCTTTACCTCACCAAAATTGTCTAAAGCTCAATAAATATCGGTAAGTGACTATCTATATTCAAATCACTTTTATTAGATTTTTTTTACATATACAGAATTATTCTAAATCCAGCTTGGAACAGTTCAGTCTTGAAACTTTGCTATGGGTTTACTTGGAAGAAATAGTCTTCTTGATAACATTAAAATAAGTCTACGATATTCCTATTTGTGCATTTTTATACATAAAGTTCAAAAATCGTTGAGACGTATTTCCTAAACAATGCAATGTGAATTACCAACTACATCCTAATATATATAGTGGCATATCAAACTACACAAATCACTAAACATCATTTAGGAAATCTAAGGTGAATACTATTCAAGGAAAATCTTTTCCTAGATAAATTCTTGCTCGTTTAAGAGATTTGCAGAAAATTGTGTTATATTTAATTCATATTTAACTACCCTTTTAAAATTCCTATATGGCTTAGTCCACTAGTGAAAATCTTAATATATTTATACAATGTCTCTTAAAGCTAGATCCATTTGCATAAAAAATCGCATTTAACTCATATAATATATCGTGCAAGATTTCTTCCACACTTATGGTTTTGACATTTGTGGCAGCCCTACATTGTCTCCATAACTCCATTTCCGTAAAAGCAGGCAAGTATATTGGTAATTCTATAACTTATTACAATTTATTATACATTAACTGAAAGGTGAATAAATTTTTCGGGTTAGTTTTTCTTTCTAGTCTTCTTGTGGAATGTCTCCAAAGTGGTTCAAACAACAATAAAGAACTCATCTGGTTTTATATAAAATAATTGGTTTCAAATTTTGACACGGTTGGGTTTAGTTTGAAAAATATTGGTGGGTAAAAAGTTTCAGTCTGTTAATTATTCTGGATTTAAAAACTAAATTTTACTAAGCATGTTGACATAAAAATAGTTTGACAGACAGAATTCATGAATTGGTTTTTCTTAAAGTTAACGGCAGTTTATTCATAATATCAATTAATTAAGTTACACGTCAGCAACAATTAAAATAATACATAATTTGAGAAAAATAGATATATATAACTGTTAGTTTTAGAAATATTGGAGTTTATCTGTTGTTCATTCAGGTCAAATTTTCTTTGAGTTGTTCGATAACTAGAAAAACCTTAATAACCAGATTCTGGAACTATGGAACTACTAGGAAAGAAGGGTCTTCTAAAATACGTCAAAATAAGTCTTCGTTACTCCGACTGGTGCGACACACTTCCATTCAAATGGAACGAGACGAGTAATCAAATGGAAGCGAAAAATGAAAGGAAGCAACACATTTTCAGTCTTCAGTTTGGGATTGCGCTACTCTACTTAATTTTTCAGTTCATTCAAAATTATATGGTGTTAAAGGCAGCCTCCCTTATGGTCATTACACACAGTATATTATTCCTCACAACAGGGATACTTACACTATCTGGTCAACTTGTGAATTGCACAAAGCTTTCAGACTTCGTCCAACTCTGTAACGGCTTTATTCAACTTGAGAAAAACTTTGCAAAGGACTTCCTACACAAAAATGATGAACAGAAACAAAAGTCCCCTACAACTGATTTGCCTCTACTCACGATGATTTTTTTACTGACCTGTTCTGGAATAATGCTCCCACTTGTATTTGGTCTGGACATATTTCGAAATCCTTGTTTCCCTGGCTATGTTGGATACTGGATGAGCAGTCAGTGTGAAGATGGCAAACCTGGACATTTTCTGAACCCCACCTGGAGTATCCAAGAAGTTGCAACGAAGGTTGTACTATCAATCGTTTTTTATTTTACTTGGGCACCATTGGTCTCTGGGGGTTTATTTAAAATGTCTTTAGAAAACGCAGTGGAAGGACACTGCTTTCGAGTAAACATCGAGAAATTTGAAAAGTAAGATATTTTTCAGGGAAAATTTGTAAATTCAGATTTGAAATTAAATCTAATTTGTGGTTTTTAAATAGACAACTTTTACAGATATCAATGGATAATGTTCGGGATTTAAGGAAACTCCTTATATTTCACAGGCAACTCCAAATCATGTCGATTCGTTATCGCTTAATCGTTTCTCAGTTCCAACTTGGTTGCGGAATTCCATGTTTCATTGCAATGCAAACAGCTTGTCTCTACAATTCCATTTCCTTTATTTCTGGAAAGAACACTGGTGGCCCGGCTTTGTACACCTTTGTCTTCCTTTGGTCAGAATTTGTAATTATCGGTGTGACCTTTCTCGTTTTTGGCACACTTGCGAACGTGTACAATGTTTCCGATCGGGTTCGCAAGAATATAAATGGAAGAGCCGAGTTGAAGAGGAACAGGTGGGTTAAGAGGTGGATAAGGTCGTGTCCAGTTTTCAGAATATATTTTGGTGGATCAAATTATCTGGATAGGTTAACGCCTTTGAATATTCAGAATTTTGCTATCACTCAAACCGTGAGCTTGATGCTTCTAAACCATTAAGCTGCATCGTAAGTTTTCAAAATTTACGGGGGAAGAATCAGAAAGTAAAATCTATAAAGGCTTGGCTTCAAAATAGCTGTTAGTTATCATTAACATAATAGTAACAACATAAACCATAAATATTTACTTATTTCAACTAGAATATTCTGTATCACAAAGATAATATTAATACGATAGGGTATTTTAAATTGCATTTTAGGTCAGCAGAAAAGGAGTGAAGACGTATTAGTATAATACGGCAACCTGATAAGCTATTATTTTAAAGCCACCCAAACGGTATTTAACATACCACATCAACATGCAACGCTTTAACAACTAAATTGTTTCGTGCGCATTCAAACAAAAACACTTTCTGCAAATATATTAAGCTCAAACATAAAATAAATTTTAATGGTGCAATTACGCAAATTAGAAAACTTAAGGAATGTACACATATGTCATAAAACCGAGCTGAAAGTAAACTAAATGTATGCTATTGGTTATGATATAATATTTAAAAATTCTTTTATAGTAATATTCCATACATGGCCATTATGCTCCAAATATAACTTTTAAAAATAAACCAAGAATTCACAAAGGCTTTACTATCTTTTGGCATAAAAATTATCTGTACAATGGACATGGGCATTTGTATTCACCATTTAGGGTTTAATCTACTAGATATATCTACTTTATTTGACGATTAAAATTGCTCTAAGTACGTGGCCACATCGATCTTTATTAATTCGGAAGCATGGCAGCGTTCTTTCAATTGTAATACGGTCGTGTTTGCCTGAAAACATTTGAAATCGCATTAAAATATGTATTCGTCTGGTTCCTTGCTTTTGCTTATTTAGATAATATCTTCTTTTGTTTTTATTACCACTTTAAACACGTCATTTATCCAGTTCGTAGCACTGCAGTATATTTCATTAACTAAGGAACTACATGGAAAGCCGACCAACTTAGAAAAGTTAGAATAAAACTAATGGAAATAAAAAGGTAGCGACATTTATATTATCTCAAACCTGTGGTATAAATAATTTTAACTGATCTGCTAATGGCTTTTGATTTGGTATTCCACAGTACTTGAAGTTCAGTCACATTGCATGTAGCGTGAACAGATTGAGTGTGGTATTTATCTTACACTTGGATCAAAAACAAGGTTGTCTTTCGTAATCGTTATCAAATTCTAAATCACATTTCCATGTGCTTTGTTTTAAATCTAGTAATTTATTAAATGAAATATTTACATGGCCTTAGTAATATATGCAATGGTTGTCTCATGTTTAACTTGGCCTGTCAGTTAATGAGTATTTTGTAAGCAAGTCAATTTATCAAAAATTATTAGAGGAATTTGCTTATCACACAGGCTCATGTGTAAATAATTGCGTATCTGCTACAAAAAAATTGACGAACAACGCAATTTTCATTCGATATACAGAACTGTCGAACACGGCATAAAAGGTTTACGTGCACAAATATGTGCTTTGAACCAAGCCTGTCTTCACTACAATTAAAATTATTTTTACTGTTTACGTTTTTGTATTCATTTCATTGGAAACTTTGAATATATCCCATAACTCACGAAAAACATAATATCCCGCTGCAATATTGCCTACCAATTTCTAGTACCGTTACACGCTCCTATTTTAAACCATTTTAAATTTAGTATTACATTGGGGTTGAAAATCTTTGGAGTAATTTTTTTGTTCTGGTTAATAGTTGCATTTAATTTCTTTGAAATGATATGTTCATGTTTAAACGAAACAAGTTTTTAAACTTTTAGAATATTTAGCTAAGATACTGTTGTTGAAGAATCCGTAAAAGCCGAATCAAGATACCGTTCGTGCATATATTTGAACACGGGTATATGCAATAATATTAAAAAGGTTTGGATCGTCAGTAGAGAATTTACATAAATGACTATTTGGGTCTTCGCTCAATTTTTCAAAATATATAGTTAAGCTCCTTCTATATTATCCATAACAACGTACAATTGTTTTAAATAAAGTGAAAGCAGTATAATGTCGGGGTTAACAATTTTTAAATAGCTAACAAAAACATGCTCTTTGTACCAATAACAGGAAACGTTTTTTTAAAGCTTAATGAAAAGACTTAAATTGGACTGTTCATAGAATTGAATTAAAGATCTGGTTAGTAAAGTATGAAAAATAAAACAGCAACCAAACAACCAACTTGAAGGCTATAAGGCCATGAAACCAAATAACCGTACTTCAATAACCGGCCTTGTTAAAGATTTGCTGTGGACGCCAGAATGCTTGTCTAGCTTTCTTAGACTTCGAGCAATATCTTGTGCGTAATAATTTGACAAAACTCATGCGGTCATGTTACAATTGTGCAAACTTTTCGTAACAAGTTTGTTTTGGTTGCTCCAAAATCTTAAGAGTTAAAATGTGAGCTACTTTCAGTTAAGGTTAAAAATGTTCCCTTCGAAATACCTTCAGTAACTTATCTACTTAATAAGTGCATGCATATTGTGTTTAAATTTATTGGATGGTTTTCATGTATCATTGAGTAATTGCATCTAAAAAATCCACTCAGTTACTCCAACATTTTCGAAAAATGTTTGTATCTTCAACATATAACAAAACATTTTATTTTGGTTTCCGTTAATTTGACCGGGGGTCTTCAAAAGCAAATGCGGCCTTAACTTATCACTTAATTGTCAATAATTTCCATCCAATTTACTCCAAATGAAAGTTTCTATCTGATTGAGTGTTTTGGCCAATCATTTTTTTAAACATATTAACTTAATAAAATTCCATTGCAGCGCATCAACATTAGAGTGGTTACTTGAAAATGTCATTTCAAGACTTTTTGGAACATTTTCTTAATACGTTTTCCACGACTACTGTACAAGGTTGAAATTATGGTTCACTGAAGCTCAAAACACTTTTTGAGTAATATGTTTCACAACATTTCGTTGTTTGAAATTCACCCATTGTTCTGCGTAAACCACCAAAATTTTAAGGCCAAATAAAGTTTGTTTATCAAACTTAAAGATTCTGTTTCATTTAAAGTTTACATATGAATAATTAATCTGATTTTCGCTGACAGCAGTGCTTTGGGTTTACAGTTTACTTTTGTTGCTGGAATTGACCTTAGTCCTTTCTGACAATCTAGCAAAAGTTGCGCCTTATCTTTTAACTGATCTTCAACATGGTGGCAGCTCAAACGTTTACGTTTCGTTTGGAAGCACATCAAAAACTTTGGACGCGATAAAAAAGCAACGATCAAATGGAAACCTAGCGGATAAAGCCAAACTAGTTCGTAATAGTTTAAAGCAGTTGGCCAACGGCGATCAATCAGGAGTTGTCAGTTTATTGTCGAACATGAAGCAACATAATATTCAGTTTGAGACAATGTGGGTAACCAACCGAATATACGTTTACAGTGCTAATTTTGAAATTGTCAAGCAAATATCTGACTCACCCAATGTAACCAGTATAAAACCAGAACAGATGGAGTTCATTATTGAACATCCCCATTTTTGGTTTGAACACGATGTGGAGTGGCCTTCCTTTGGCCACGAAAATGTCACCAAGAACCTTGCATCGATACAAGCTCCACAAGCCTGGGAAGTTCTCGGTGGCAAATGCAAAGCTGGGGATGGTGTAGTCGTTGGAGTTTTGGATACTGGAGCATTTGTGGAACATGAAGCACTTATTGAAAACTTTGTTGGGATGGACTACGGCAATTTTGAAGGATTGGAAGACGGATTCTTTGGACCTCATGAATATGCCCATGGCAGTCATGTTACGTAAGTCAGCTTAACATATGTAACCAATGGAGGACTAATTTTGTAAGTCCATCTACGATTTTAAATGTTAAATGCTGCTATGATGGAGCTAGTTGAGTAGTCCGCGATTATATATATTTTTTTCAAATTTAGAAAATAGTTGATCATACAGTAGTTGTTGGATTACAGTATATAAAAACTTGTGTTTTAAATTTTAGAGGTACCATAGTTGGAAGAAATGGAATAGGAGTTGCACCGGCAGCAAAATATTCGCAATGTCGTGCCTGCAATTATCAAAATTGTGGGGAAAGAGCTATTGAGAAATGCATAGAGTTCTTTATTTGTCCAACCTTGTCTGACGGTACTCAAGCAAACTGTTCGAGACGAGTGCACGTCATCAACGTAAATACTGGTGGATCTATCAAAAGCGTTCGATCTATTTTTGATGCCGCCATAGCCGCAGGAATAATTTTGGTAGCACCCATGGGTATAATTGGAGATTGGCAGTGTGGACAAGGAACATATCCTGGGTTGTACGATGAAGTAATTGCAGTTGGCGCAGTTAAACTTTCGGACAAGCTTTTTGAGTTCTCATGTAAGGGGCCAAATCCTGACCCAAAGGGCAACTCAAAACCTGATGTTGTTGCACCGGGTGATTCGATTCTATCTGCAAATTTTGAAAATACACCTACCAAATATAAATTGATGTCAGGGGTATCAACTGCGACTTGACATGTGACGGGTCTAGTTGCACTGCTACTCACAAGGAATAAGGATTTAACCCAGGATCAAGCGAGGAAATTAATTATTCAAAATACTGATCGGCCAGCACCAAATGTGTTTGGTTGCGGAAATTTATCACAAAATACTTGGCCTAATCCTGAATTTGGTTATGGAAGGATTAATGCGCTGAAAGCGCTCAATGCTCAAACGGCTAGGCTTAAAGGAAAAAATAAATACTAATTTGGTTTATTTCGTATCGTTTTTTATGTTTCCAGCCTTTCTAATATTTCAACTCAGTTACAAATTGGCTCACCGATTAGCTAGTAATTTAATAATTTTTCCCTAACAAAACAGCATTAGATATAGTTGTTTATTTTTTGATTTTTTTGCAATTCTAGTATGTCTCTTAGTGTGTGCAATATTATTATGTTTACCAGTAATGATAATGTCTATGAAGTAAAACTTTAATTTGCATCTAAATAATGACCAGACATTTGTTTCCTGCCCTTGTAGTTCCTCATAACTTAATAGCTCGTTGCATCATTTAACATTTTCGTCGCCTCCGCTGACCTTCAAAGATATGAGGAGAATGGAATTTAGTTTTTATTTTCAATTCAAAAACGTATAAAAACAATTACGTAATTGTGTAAAAACTTTCAAAATCAAATCCATTTGAGATCTCATATGTGAAAATGTTTTATTATTCTCAGTTAATCTCATAAATTTGAAATACATGAATTAATACACGTATTAATATATATGCAAATTGTAGTCGCCGTAGAAATGTTCCAAATTCAGAAAGTTTTTTTTTGAAAATAATGCCAAACATATTGTTTTAATGGATAATGTAACGCTGGTTTTATTCACATTTTACTAAAATTGTTTTTACATTAGTTTTAACAACAAATAATTTATAATAAGTAAAATATTTCCTCTAATGAACGGGAGGAAGGGATAGTTCCCATAATACATGCTGCATTTCCTTTTTGGATTGCAATACTAATTCTCTGGCGGAAGAAACTTGTTGCTCTTTGTTCACCTGTTTCATTAGCAATCTTCTTTCCTAGAACAGAGGAAAAATGTATTGCTTCTTCACACCAAGGTCCAAGAGTTTAGTTTTATATTTCGCAAGGAAACCCAAATGTACTCTCTGTCGCCACTGCAAACTGTGGTATGAATATTCAATCATTTCTAATTTAATGAAACGTTGCGTGATGGTATGATGAATTTCGAATTTCAAACGTGGGGAGGTTCTAGCCTAGAAGCGGATTATTTGGTTATTAATTTCAATAAGCACAAGGTACTTTTTGACCCACATTTTAAATAATATGATTCCAAACTTGTTCTTACGAAAGGTATTTAAATCGTAATCGCCAAATCATTCGTGAAAATTAGCCACTTAACATCTACGAAGCAACAAGATTTTTACTAATTTTCTACTGCACTTACCATACATTGTTTACGATTTCTGAACCATTTCAAAAGTTTTCTGTTTGAGCCGTTTCAAATCCACTCCAAAAAGCTGGATGAACAAATCCACAGTCAGTTGACGCTATTGTAGTGGTTAGAAATTAACTAATTCTCAAAGAGCCTCAGTCAAATTCGTTAAACATTTATTCTTGAAACTAATGCGACTGCTTTACTGGAACTAACGCTTTGCAATTTCAGTAAGCCTTGTTTGGTATGTGAATCGAATATCTGCATTTTAATATACTTGTGGAAATATTTTACAAGTAACAACTCATTAAAATCCTAATTGAAGTTGTTAATTTTTTTGAGTGAATCCCTTAAAACAGTGAAGACATACTGAATATTAAAAAAATACTTGAGGTTGAAAAAACATGAATTAAAGCCATTTAGTTTTGCATAAATTACAGCATTTTAATGTGTTTAGTTTACCCCAAAATTCCAAAACTAACAAGTTTCTAAGTTTGCTTTCTGAGTCTACTGCAAAGTATTAAGAAAGTAATTAATTACTTTTGCTAATTAACGTAAATTTATATATACAGGTATTTTGTGGCGTACTAACCTTTAAATGCCAATCCATTAAAGGAATTAGATATCAGGCATCACGTTTTATACTATATGCCTTACTAAATTACACACGTAAGCTTCAATAAAGAGTTGTAATAAACTTACTGAACTTGTGGTTTTCAGGCTAAAATAAAGCTTTAATATTCACTCGCTTGGACACAAAAAAATATTCAAAGAAATTTACCTAAATTTCTCAGTGCAGCCGCAATATATGTTAATAGGTTTAAATATAACTAGTTTGTAACGATGAAAATAAATGCACAGATTTTGACGTATTTCCTTTAACAAATTGTTCTACAAACTAAATAAATACGGATAACTTAGAAGACCTAAGTAGATACTTAACGCTTATATGCGATTAGCAGTTCTCAATAGTATATTATTGAAGTTTAAGTGCAAAACTAGAAGTTACAATAAGCCTCATTGCAAACAGAGAAGAATCGAGTATTTTAAAGTGATCCCTCCAGCTTAAAAATGATTGTCTTTCAAAAAAGTAAGCCTATCGAAGTACTTTTCATAGGGTGTGTATACGTTAACTTGTGTACCTGCCAATACGAGTACACATTCAATACAAAGCTGACGGATTCACTTAACCGAGAAGAAGTATTTTCGGGAAAAGTGTTATCAACTCCATATGGAGCAGAAACTAGTAGAATCCAAACGTATTTTTCAACTTCTGACTATAAGACAAGCTCAAAAACTGCTCCGACAGATGTACCAAATTTAGATTCACTGCTCAAAAGTTTTGGCAAGGACAAATGTCTTATTGTAATTAACAATTTTTTAGGTGCTGACATTAAAATAACAAGTCCAACTCCTCTTGTTCTACGCAAATTCGACTTGGCAGTATTACGAAAAGCATATGGGGATGAATATAATACAAACCATGATATTATCTGGATCCCGAAAGAACATTTGTCAAAGGTAAATGGTATTTACCCTATGGACATGAACTTATTACCCAACTTAACAAACTCTCACAGCTGTCATGTTTCTCACTATTTTACACCTATAATGTTTTGGTTTGGAAGCAGCGGATATTGCGTTGGATTAGACCAAGCTAGGTTTTCATCTTCATCAAAACCCTGGCAATGTGAGGTTCAGGTAGATTTATTTATCCCAAAAAGATATTTTACTATTGCGAAACGAACTCAAGTTTTTAGATGCTCGAATTGTAGAATCACAATATCAACTACTATGCCCAAAATAAATATTTTGGTTGACACAAACAAAGTTATTCATGCATTCGACCTTGCCTCTACGTTAAGTTGGATTTCGAGATCGTACAAGGAAAGTATGGGTTTTTTAGCTGATAGCTCAGAATTTCAACCGATAACTGACTTCATGTTTTTCGGATACGCTAGATGCACAAACAAAACAAGTGCTTTGTTTCGAAACCGTATTTGTTTCTTAACTAGTATCAGTATTCTTTTTCCTTGCAACGAATGTCAAAAGGCATATTTAGAACAACAACTGATCTCTTTTGGTAACCTCAACATTGACTTTATTATGTTTCTTGGTGAAACCAAAAAGAAACTGCTCGTTACTGCCGACATGAGTGCTTCGTCACTAGACTAGACCAGTGTGGCCGGTCAAATTGGACATTTTATGGAATCGGAACCCATTGCTATTAAGTTGCCACTCAAAAATTTTCATTGGATCAAATCCAAATTTCCAGATAAAATACAAGTGTTGGCTTTTGCATACGCGTCTATATTTCAATATCTACTTGGAAACGTCACTTCGTCTAAACCTAACGTGTTCAGTGAAAACGATGCACTAAAGTATATATTTGGATATGGGAGGATATTTTATCCTATGGTGTTAGAAGAGCCTTACAGAGAAGACATTAAAATTGATTTCGAGTTCGGACAACTACATGCAATTAGTTGTGGATCACGAGGAACAGAGCCAATTTCCTTTTTGCAAATAGTAACTGTTTTCGACAAATGGATATGGATAATTTTACTTACATTCGTGCTCTTAATTTTATTTTACAGCAAACATGTAATTCAGAGATCATATTCGGCAAGCGCCCTGAGCATTTACAAGCTGTTGCTTGAACAAGGAGGTCCATTTCCCGAAAATGGTGAGATTGTTGAAAAACTAAAGTACCTTATTTGTGGAACACTCCTGGCTGGGCTTGTCATAAGCAATGCATTTAAAAGTGACAACGTTTACAAAATTGTAACTCCGAGAAAGCTAGTCTCGTATCAAACAATGAATGAACTTGTCGAAGATAACTTTAAGATGTTTAGTAGAATTTTTAAGTTTCATTACGAAATTTCTTGGATAGATTTCGGCTTGTTGGGGTCATCACAATGGGTTGAAGATGACGTGGTGAATATTGCATATGATAAATGGATAATATATGGACGAACTGAACTTGCTATGGCTGACGATCAAAACTACTCCCATAAGGATTACTTGAAAAAAAATCAAGTTCATGCGGACACGCTAAATGCATTTATCGAACCTTTGACAAGACCTGAAGTAATTAACTGGGAAACTAGAAATACATCCAAAGACAATATTAAACGCACATTAGGCACACTCTTCTGGAATGGCCAAAAGAAAATAATTGCAGAAGATTTAAATAAGTGTAACAGAACTGCTTGGGTTCTTCCAAAATATTTAGCACAAGAAATATCTAGAAATCTGACTAAATCAGGGTATCACTCTGATGTAGGAGTAACGACATATACAAGGCCATTTTTATATCTAAAGTTAAATGGTATATTTCCTTTGTCATTGCTTTACCAGTACTCAAAAATTTCAGCATCAGGATTAGTGGAATGGTGGCCAAATTTTATTAACAGAACATACTTAACTGCAGTTAACGACCAACTTCCCCCTACAAAACCAAATATGAAGGGTCATACGCAAGTGATATTTTATATACTGTGCACAGGCCTCGCAATAGCTTTTGGTAGTATTACGGTTGAGTTGGCTGGATTACTTTTTCAATATGCAAAAACATTATATGCGCGCTGTCGTGTAAAATTAAGGGGATCTGTTGCTAAACTGAAACGATATCTTACATTGAGTGTAAATCCTAATCTATCGTTGAATCGAAACACTTTTTCAAATGTTTAAATTTTAGGAATATTAAAAATCATTTTGTTTACGAAGTTAACGCAGGAGTGTTAAGAAATTAAGAAAACTGATATATAGCACTACATTAATTGGATGATTTTTGTCAACCATACTATTAGTACACACACTGAATACTACTCGTCTTGCATATATACAGGTCCTATTGGGTACTTAAGCATAAATTATAATTTAGTTTTACTCAATTATAAACGAGAATTAAGTAAATGTTAATTGTAAGGATGACTAATGTTGTAAGTTTAAATCATGCCTGCTCAAAATTTTTTATCATTATTCTAAATAAAACATAACCCTTGTCATTTACTTACTTTATGATAGTTTTGTATCAGCTTATTGTAAAAATGTTTTTGACTAAAATTCACCGCAGCGTAACGTATTTGCCTTTATTTACCTGATTCTTAAACGTTTTTAATACTTGAGTGGTTGGATGAAATATGGCATAAATTGTACAAAACTTCGTTTCGTTTATACGAAACGAATGACGTTTTTTCTAAATAAACATTACTATCATTTGTTTACCTACTAGTTCTTGTTGTTACATTCTTTTCGGTTACATATGGAAAACTATGTATGCCATAAAATATTTAATCGTTTGATTTTATTTCGTTGGTATAGTTCAAAGGATTTGATCATTGCGGCAAAATATCATAACACAATTCAGAAATTAACATCGGCTTTTAGTGAATTCAGATAAGCGGGAATGATAGATAAAATAACATCGCAATGTCTTGCCTGCACACTGGCGGACTGCAAGGAAAGTGCTGTGGAAAAATATGTAGTTCCTTACTGGTCCAACTTATGGCGCAAATTGAACCTTTTTTCCACCTTTGAATTATTTTTGATTTCAAGCAGTCCAATGAGTTTAACGTTCATTAGAACAGTACTTTATTGTTTTACATTGAAATCAATGATGTGAGCTTAAATACTACTAATTTATTCCATGTCGCTCGCGTAACTTTTAATTAGTTTGAGGAAATGTCCAATGGCATAACTCAATAAAACCTAATTTCATTATCCAGGTTTTTGTAAAATGAGTCCTGCCATAAAATGTTATTTTATAGCAAATATTAAAAACACTTTAAAACCAAAAAAATCACATCAGCCGAATACATTTTGGCTTGTACGTTTTGCCTTATTTTGATGCTTTTATGTGACTTGAAACAAATACCAAGCATTTGATTAAGTAAAATTTCATGGTAAAATTCTTAAAGGGAAAATGATTGTAAGTATGCTCAGTGCTGTCACTACAAGCTACGAAGAAATTAATTACTTATGCTTTATCTAATGTATCACTATGCGATTGGCGAGGTTTTTTGTTAATTAAATTTATTGCGCATATTAACAGGTATGTTATGACCTACATTTTAAAAGATTTTATTTTTTAAGCTTATCCATTATACTATTAAAGTTTCGGGTATCACACTTAACCCGCAAATATAGTTGTTTCAGTTTAACTTGAAGCAATTGGTTAAAGTATTATGCAAATTTGAAGTTGAATAGTTACCACTCTTTTAACCCGCTAATATAGTTGTCTCATTTTAACTTAAAGCAATTGGTTAAAGTATTTTGCAAATGTCAAGTTGAATAGTTACCACTCTTTTAACCCGCAAATATAGTTGTCTCAGTTTAACTTGAAGCAATTGGTTAAAGAATTTTGCAAATTTCAAGTTGAATAGTTACCACTCTTTTAACCCTAAAATGTAGTTGTCTCAATTTAACTTGAAGCAATTGGTTAAAGTATTTTGCAAATTTCAAGTTGAATAGTTACCACTCTTTTAACCCGCAAATATAGTTGTCTCAGTTTAACTTGAAGCAATTGGTTAAAGAATTTTGCAAATTTCAAGTTGAATAGTTACCACTCTTTTAACCCTAAAATGTAGTTGTCTCAATTTAACTTGAAGCAATTGGTTAAAGTATTTTGCAAATTTCAAGTTGAATAGTTACCACTCTTTTAACCCGCAAATATAGTTGTCTCAGTTTAACTTGAAGCAATTGGTTAAAGTATTTTGCAAATGTCAAGTTGAATAGTTACCACTCTTTTAACCCGCAAATATAGTTGTCTCAGTTTAACTTGAAGCAATTGGTTAAAGAATTTTGCAAATTTCAAGTTGAATAGTTACCACTCTTTTAACCCTAAAATGTAGTTGTCTCAATTTAACTTGAAGCAATTGGTTAAAGAATATTGCAAATTTCAAGTTGAATAGTTACCACTCTTTTAACCCTAAAATGTAGTTGTCTCAATTTAACTTGAAGCAATTGGTTAAAATATTTTGCAAATGTCAAGTTAAATAGTTACCACTCTTTTAACCCGCAAATATAGTTCTCTCAGTTTAACTTGAAGCAACTGGTTAAAGTATTTTGCAAATTTCAAGTTGAATAGTTGCCACTGTTTTAACCCGTAAATATAGTTGTCTCAGTTTAACTTGAAGCAATTGGTTAAAGTATTTTGCTTTTTAAAGTACAATTAAATTCACAAGAAAATCAAATGGCGTCACAGAATTTGTGTGAACATTGCAAGAAAATTTTCAGTTCGAAAACAAGTTTATTAAGACATACGATTTGCCATCTTGGAAAGCACCAATGCTTATTTTGCAAAAAAGCTTTTGGAGATGCGACCAAGTTGAGCAATCACTACTTAAGACCTATCAACGAGAAACCCCACTTTTGTGACTTGTGTGAAAATTCGTTTTCGTGTGCCTATGATTTGAGAAGGCACATTAAATCTCTTACTGAGCAGAAGCCTTTTTCATGCAAACATTGCTCGAAAACTTTTCCCATTAAATCGAACTTAAAGCAACACAATGTTCTGCATGACGAAATCAAACCATTTAAATGCAATTATTGCGAAAAGGGCTTCACCAAAAAAGCACTTGAATACACATTAAACAGAGACGCCGTTCAAGAGCAGCTTGTCTTCTAAGTGGCTGGGATCAGCAATTGCTCTCAAAAAACACATTCAAGGACATACTGGGGAGAAACCTTACCGCTGTCTACTTTGTAAAAAGACATTCGCACTTGAAAGTAACTTACGGAGACACAAAAATGTGCACAGTTTCAAAAAGCCTCACAACTGTAAAGTTTGTCATAAATCGTTTGTGAGCAGAAAGACTTTAAAGCAGCACACCGCAACTCACAGTGCTTTGAAACCTTTTGCTTGTGATTTGTGTGGAAGAGGTTTTACTGATCGATGGAATTTGAAAAGACATACTGAAACTGTTTATTCTAATACCATGGAGCATGTTTGTAGTTTGTGTGACAAACGAATCACTTCTAAAAGTAAGCTGGCAGACCACATGAGGGTTCATACGGGAGAAAAACCTTTCAAGTGCCGCCAATGCTTTCGTGTTTTTGCACGAAACTGTGGATTGTATAAACATATGGTGGCCCATCATTATTGAACACCTTAATTACTACTTGAATAATTAACTATTTTAATTTGTGCTCATATCAATGATTCAATAATTTTCAATTATATTAGTTACCAATTTGTAAATAAACTAGAGCAAAGAAATGTTTGTGTTTTTAATAAAAATTTACTTTGAAAACATTGCAGGAATTTTGTTAATTGCATTGGATTTTTATAGACATTGCCACGACAGGTCATATTATGGATCCTCTAAAAATCAAAATGATTGAGAATGCAAATAGTACGTTCAGACGCAAAGTTAAAGAAGGCCTTTATATTCGTTCCAATCCCAACTCCATTAACAAGAATAATG
>JAQFZH010001436.1:0-21293 GCA_034695485.1 Entomobrya nivalis
TTAATTGAAGGTACTGGGTAGTACCCAATGACTGGGGAATGGGCTTGGTGCCCTTTCTACCCACCATTCGGGTACTTATTTTAAATGTTTGTGTATTTTGTTGTGATATGACCTTTAATTGAAGTTACTGGGAGTACCACATGACTGGGGAATGAGCTTCAAGCTTGGTGCCCTTTCAACCCACCATTCGTGTGCTTCTTTTATTTTGTATGTATATGAACTTTGAATGAAAGTGCTGTAAGTGAAGTACCCAACGACTGAGGAATGGGTTTAGTGTTCCTTCTTACCACCACCATTTCATATTGCTACATGTATTCCGTTGCGTGAGATCAATGTTCACAAATGACTGACCTGACATTTTGACGTGGACATGGCACAGGGGGTGGATGTCATCATACAGGTGAACACATGGAAGTTATTAGCATTTTCCAATCAATCCAATCAAAGGTTGGATGCGCGTACTCAGTTGCTCCTCGGTTCATTAACCTGTGCATTTTCAAAGGTTTAAAACAAATAATGAGAATTTAGAGATCATCAGTGATCACACAACTTCACCTGAATACACAGATTGGAACAGAAAACTTCCATAACTGATCTGAACCGCTATATCAATTAAATAAATTAAAGATTTGACTAACCTTAGCTAATATGCGACAAGTAGGATCCTTCCAAAGTCAGTACAACGGCAGTACATCCACAATTCACACAACCCAAAGAAAGAAGACCGGTTCCTGTTCCGTTAGTAGTACACCCACAAAATGAACATAATTAATCAGATTTTGTTCAACCAATAAAGTAAATAATATTTATACTGTCATAAGTTAATTAGTCAACTAAATTACAATCCACTTACTCTGTTGAAATGTTTAATTAAAAATTAAAATTAACGTCCAAGCACACGCACCACTCACGCAATATAACTCTGCCATGCCGTCCGCCTTGCCTTGCCTCTCAGTAGTAGTCAAATAGTGCAGAGTGGCAGAGTGGCAGCAGAGGCAGGAGAAGGACTAGCTCATTTATCATTTTGTGGTGAGGAGGGACCGCGAAGCGTTGCGTTCTTGTTCATACGTTGACGCGCAGTGATTGGGGCAATGCGAAGAAAAGGTTGAGAGTACTGGCAATGAGACTGAGAAGTAACGTAGTGTAGTGTAGTATGAAATGAAGTATTTAAATTAGTAGCATGGAGCCACTTCGACAAAGGTGATATAGTGTGTAGTGATGATTGATATTGATATGATGATGATCAATATGATCATCATTATCATGATTCATGATATCATAGCGAAAGAAATGAAAGAAGGATACAAAATTATCGGCCAAAACCACATTTTTATATTCTTTTAATTTTTGAAGTCAAACAAAAACATTTTCAGTCCGTTTGAGGTGAGTGCGGGCACCTACCTCGAAAGTGAGTGCCGGCACCTACCTGGTCATCATCAGTTTTTAGAAAACGGTCACTGGAGAATAACTGAAGAAGTGTAACCAAGTTTTTATTTTTGTAAAATAATCAGAAAAAAATGTAGAATTTTTTAAAACAATTAAAATATAACTTCACCGTGGACTTTGCTCTATATTAAATTATTCCAAAACTACATGATCGCCATATACTTAGCACATAAATTCTTTAAAATATGCACGTATTTTTTAAAAGATACAGAATAAAAAGTCCACGGTGAAGTTATATTTTTATTGTTTTAAAAAATTCTACATTTTTTTCTGATTATTTTACAAAAATAAAAACTTGGTTACACTTCTTCAGTTATTCTCCAGTGACAGTTTTCTAAAAACTGATGATGATGATGACCAGGTAGGTGCCGGCACCTGCCTAGGTGAGTGCCGGCACTCGGCACTCACCTCAAACCGACTGATTTTTGTTTAAGTTTTAAGAAAATCACCAACGATATCCTTTGCATTGCTGAATGATCGGTTGGTGGGTCCTAATTTCAACGACAAATACGTGATAGATAAGGACAAGAAATGTCTCATCATAATCATATTATTGCATTTGATTAAGATTAAAGGTTTGGATGTTGTTTCGCTTTAACTTTTTAAGTAGCATTAACTAAACTATTATATAACTTGGTTTTACTGTTGTGCGCACACATATACTCTATATGAAAAAAATACCTACTGTACTTTCTTTTCCATTTATGTCGTCTCAATTGTTTGCTTTCACTCCATTTATGTAATTAAAATCCATTGTTTGCTTTAACGTAGTTAGTGCTACTGTGAAGAATGTAAGGACAAAGATAAACTACATGTTAATTGTTATCAACTTTAACAACTCATAAAATACATACATTGAAAAATAATAGGGCTTTGTAATTGTCAATAACAAATACATATTGGGTTTAGTATTTAGTATCAATAGAACACAATATAATCTAAATGGCAATATATAAGTATTGTAAGCCGCGTGGGCATTAATAACCTTGTATTTTTTTCTTCATAAGTAATTAACGATTGAAAATGTCTATTTGTTTGTTTAATTCTCAGCGTGGGTCCTTGGCTGGTGGATGTGTAAAACTGTTCCATACATTCAAGGTAAAAAGAACAAGTACTCTTACTTAAACTAATGGATATTTTACGTCATCCGTTACAAGAACTTTTAAGCATTAATTGATTACCGATCCTATCATGATTACTTACATGTCTACTGTTTTAACTTTGCAGGTGTATCTGTATGTGCATCTGTCTACTCGCTCGTTGCAGTTTCACTGGATAGGTAAATAATGATTCAATCAACTACCTTGTACATTCCCTTCTCATTAAAACCATTCCACTTACTTATTTTTTTAAACATAGAAGTTTAGCCGTGCAAAGCTTAGGTAATTGAGATGTATGATATACTTAACGAAGAACATGATTATAACCCCCATTATAAAGATTAATAATGCCAAATATAAACTGGTCCTGCTGGCAAAACTTGGAGTATCAGTTTAATGCAGTTTGACGAAAAAATCATCTTGTTATGTTGGTGGTTTTTTGTGGTCGTTAGGAAAGGATTTTATTGTAAATTGTAGGGTTTTCACCAGAATTCCTGCTTCACTCAGTTAATATATTTTGACCTTGTCTAATATTCTGTCGCTTCACTGACGATGAGTTGAACGCTATTAACACAGCCGGTTTTTATTCCAGTCAGCCCTTTTAAAATTCTTTAAAGGGTTACATTTGCATTTCTATGAATGCAAATGCTCAATAGGATATCATAGTATTTCCACAGCAGTGGGTTATCACATGATAAGAGTGTTTGTGGGTTCAAGTACAAAGTCTTGTATGTAATTGAGGCGTGTAGAGTCGCTTTCATGATGTTTCAAGACTGTCGGATGACATGATGCTTTTATGTTCAGTTACTTAAGTACGTCAAAACCACCACTATAGCTTGGTAATAATTCCTAGAAACTGAATATGTTTGAATGTAATCTTTAATATTAATGTATTCAGTCTCGGGACAGCATCGACTTGTGCGGTGAATTTAGTTTTCAATTTTATTCATTTCTTTTTCGTTACGGTTCATACGCTTTTCACTCCAAACTGCGGAACAAGTAGAAAGTCATGTTTTTTATCAATTCAATTGGTCTTTTATTTAGGCAGTTTCATCGAAAAGTAAAAAAAGAAACACGTCTCGAATGGAGAATAGTACGAGGAAGGGTGAAGTTGATTTAGTTATGATATTATGATAATGATGTAAGTAAGCAATAATAGGAGGCTTCGCAAAAAATCCCACCAACACCATATGCAACTTAACCTTGAAAGTTTTTGTTATAATTTACGTCACACGTGTATTGAGCGCTTTTTTTAAGTAGGATTAAGTACTTATCCATGTATGCATATATTACTTTTTAATTTTTAGATGTTCAGCGATTCTGTTTCCACTCGGGGGCGGATTTACTAAGCGGAAAGCCAGAGCCATCATCCTTGTAACTTGGTTTAGTTCCTGTGCACTTGCTATGCCATGGGCCCTGTACTTTGACATAGTCTCTCCTGACCCGGAAAACAACCCGGACATGGTATTCTGCCTGGAAAACTGGCCGGAAGGACTGGATGGTGACCTGTACTTTCTCATCGGAAATCTTGTGCTCTGCTACCTGCTTCCCCTCAGTCTGATCTCCATTTGCTATATACTGATCTGGGTAAGAGTTAGCTACCGACAAGTACCCACGGACTCAGCCGCAGCCCTACAAAAGGTCCACCGGAAGGCGAAAATTGGTGTGATGAAAATGTTGATTGTGGTCGTCCTCGTATTTCTACTGAGCTGGCTTCCTTTGTACGCAGTCTTTTGCAGAATTAAGTTAGGCAGTGCACTGAACGCATGGGAAGAAAATGCGATCTCAATAGCAACTCCAATAGCACAGTGGCTGGGTTCCTCCAACAGTTGTATAAACCCTATTCTCTATGCATTCCTCAACGTCAAGTTTAGAAGAGCGTTTCAGTCCCTTTTGCCCCAATGCTTCCACCCAAAGCATCCTGGACACATGAGCACAACTAAATCTTCACTTTTGCAGAAACCTCATACCTCAGTTTACAACATGACAACTGGTGTCTAAACTAAACAGACAAGTCAAAAACAATCTACTACTCAGCCAAATCATTCCTATTCCACAACAATTCAATTATTTTGTTACACCTAGACTTAATATAGACTATAGACCGTCTTTTTTTTGTAGACAATGTCATAAAAGTTGTCATGATTTTAATAAGAACCTTTGACCTTTTCTAAGTATTTATGCTTTTAAGGTAATTACTCTTTTGTATTTGATTATCACTTTAAGAGTTGCGTTTTGTCCTTTCTTAAGAAGTGAAGGACCTAAGTCGTTTTCAACTACAGTACATATCGTTACAAGTTGTTCGTCTGTAGTAGTCTGCATAGTATAAGTTCTTTTCCATTACGTAAAGCGTAGGCGATTTATAAGTAGGGCTAGTTACATAGCATTACTATGTATTTTTTAATGACCATCCACATATATTTACATAAGTTCATGCATGAGATACTTAAGTGAAAGGAGTCATTTCAAATCTTTCAAAGGACTTATGTTGAAGGGAAATTGAAGTGTATTTGTAATAGATTTCGTAATTTTGTTGTTCGGCGACCACATTCATAAGTCTGCTTTTAAAAAACCACTTTTATTTTGAAGATGAAAGTGGAACGTTATTGAGTAGCTTGTTAGAGATCTGGTCTGTGAAAGTAAAGAAACGACTGATACAAGATAATAGGAAGCCAAGCTCCACCAAACTGATCCCACCTGCCACCTACTCGGTACTTTCGGCCAACATTGCAACTTTTCACTTGCTCTCTTCTCACTTGACTTTGACATTTGATGTAGAGAAAACCCTCTTCTACAAAATGTTACATGTTGCTAATAGAGGTCGCATTATCAATTTTGTAAATTGGAACATACATAAACTGACTACAAGGTATTTCCGTATTCTCTTGATCTCGTGCTAAAAAGTAGTAAAAATTAAATATTTACATTTTCCAAATGTAGTAATTTTATGCTAATATAAATATTTACTATGTACACACCAAATTTATTATGTATTTATGATAACAATTTATTTACAATTTTAGCTGGTATGAAGGAAACAGTCTACGTATAAATCTTAAAGTACCTTAACTATTACAATTAAATAGGCCAGAACAAATATTATTAGCACATTAATGTGAAAGTGCATAAATAATTTAAATTTGATCGGGGAAAAAGTTATCTTTAAAATTAAATGTGTGTATACATTTTATCTCGTCGTCTTCTGTGTTATCAGCACATTTTTTATAATAGTACGCACAAACAGTACTGAGTACTGAAAATGTTTATTTTATAAATCCTACCAAAGGGTAATCAAAAGGAATTAATTAAGCTAGATATTTTCATCAGTAGGTTTACCATAACAAGCGTATAAAACTGAAGTACTGCACAAAATAACAATAATGTAATGATTGTAGAACAAGATTGTAGACCGAAAATCATTTGTATTTTGTGTCAGAAGTCGAATAAGATCACAGATAGTAAAATAGTTACATAGTACTTCCCAGCAGCACCAAACGACCATATATTTAAAAATTAATGTGTAATTATTGACTATTTATAATTGTAGTTGATCTATTCGTAATTACACATTTTATATAAATTATATTTAATGGCTACCATGAATACTGAGTATTACTAATGATGTACCTTTTTTTGTTTTAAAATTAATTTTTAAGTTTTAAACATTTAAATATTAATAATTCAAGTTGTGACTAAATATATGTGTGTGTAGTAGATGATTGAATTCATTGGTATTGATCAACATATTAGTAATTGCTGTTTACATTATATTAATTATATAATTTAGGAGAGCGTTGAGTAGGGGTTTCATTTTGTTTGATCAAAATACTGATATGCATATATGCATGAATGTTATAGTTTTACCTGAAAAGTAAATAGTTATGTATACGTTTCTCGTTGTTAGTACAGTTTAGATTGACATTGAAACTGAATTTAGCTCTAATAAGATAATTTATCAATTTTATCATTACTGGAATGTCGTCTTAAGCATTGTAGATTGTCTTCATCATCTTCATGCTAAGTTATAAAACGAAAAATTAATGAGTGTTTTACTTATTAGTAATAGTACAATTGTAATACATTGTCATTAAATATTGAACTTGTACAATTTTT
Source organism: Entomobrya nivalis (assembly GCA_034695485.1). NCBI lineage: Eukaryota > Metazoa > Arthropoda > Collembola > Entomobryomorpha > Entomobryidae > Entomobrya > Entomobrya nivalis. The sequence goes on from JAQFZH010001436.1 coordinate 6,660, forward strand.
TGTCGGTGTTGATAAAACTTGTGTAAAAAATCAAAGCCCGGTCTTTCAAAGTTCATTTTATTTTTGCTAAGTGTTGACTATACTTATCGGCATGTGCACAGTGCACATAATTTAAGACGAAAATGAGGAGGGATATCCTTTTGACTTTCGACTAGACTTAAGTCCTGCTGACTCCTTCCTTAATTTATATTCTAACCCAGTCAACTTCTTTGAGATAGGTGCAATAGATGAGTCCGAATCGGAAGATGAATCCTCCCAAGGAGAACAATCTGTTATGGTGCCCCTGAGCAACACAGCTCTCCGCCTACGCACATCTCTTCTACCTTTCCTACTATTGTAGTTCTCTGCATTACGAGAATGTTTAGAGGTCATAGCTTTCCCACTCATAGAACCCTTCCAGCCTCTTGTATCATGATATCTTGCTTTGCCATCCAGGCCTTTCCTGAGTAGCATGTTAAAATCAATGATTGTTAAACAAGGGGCGTCTGTATCAGTGTCAGAATTATTTGCTTGAAGATTATTATGAGGCCTTGAAGGAGTTCTATTACTATGGTGAGTATACTCCCTGCCTGTTTTTACTGAAATGCCAACAATACCACCCCCACCAATTTTTCTGGCAATGGAAGGTGGTGTCCGTTTAGTTCTCACGTTTTCACTATACTTTCTATTATTGGAAGTGATGGGATCTGTTGATTTTTCATGTAGTATACTAAAATCAAATGTAGTAAAAGCTGCTTTTGGATGAGACTCCCTAAGCTTTCCAACAGCAGTCTTGGCTCGACTACCCCCAGATTTCGGAGTAGGACTTGTGGGAGGACTTGGTGAACTGTCTTGAGGAACACTTGCTTGTTGTGAATTTGCTTTGGATAGCACCCTTCGCATAAAACGACCACGCGGAGGGCGCGAAGAAGTAGTTGCGTGTTGTCTTGTCGCTGTTGTGGAGTCCGCTTGTCCTCTAAACTTTACAGCTTTTTGAGCAGCAGTTTCATCATCGGAACAACTTGACATGTCATCTCCACTCGAGTCAGTGTCAGGATTTTCGGTGGTGAGTTGATTTAGCTTTACAACAGTTCGCTCGGGAGTATCTTCTTTGCTCAACGAACTTTGGGAAGTGAGACCACCTGCTTCGCCATGTTTTTCGTTGGATATCTGTGTCTTTTGGGTGGGGGAACATGCTTTCTCCCCAGTTTCCTTGGATTTCGGACGGGAGCGGCTACGTGAACGGGACTTACGTCTTACAATACGTTTCTTATCGGAATCGGGATTTTGACTTGGGCCTCCTCCTCCGGGAGTAGTGGTAGCGACTTGTACTGGAATGCAGCCAGTCACACGAAAATACTCGAAAAATGTTCTCACTATGTTTCTTCCAAGTCTGAAATCTAAAAAGTAATAATCTTTATAGTGCATCAATGAAGTTCATATATTACATATCAATTTTGTTTAATGGCCTTACATCCATCTTCATTGTACGAAACAATGGCGTTTGTTACGGGCTGATTATATCCATAAAATGAAACTTCGAGTGTGTAAACATTTACTGTGTTTCTTAAAATTTCACACAAGTGCCTGGTGGAAAAAAGCATACATGCATAAATAGACTGGTCGAACTAAATATGAACTTTCAGGTCGAAACCTCAAATTGCAAAAAAAAACTCACCTTCTGGCAGTTCCAGCTTTAACTGGATCCCTATTGTACATAGTATGGCTTGCATTGTAGTCTTCAGCGTTATGCGCTAATAGTTTCGGGAATAAAATGTGTCGCTCAAATCTAGTGCGACAAATAAAAATGCAACATTAAAGCAATGACAAACTCAAGAACAGCTCAAGATTAAATACATATTTGCATTTTTTTTTACCTGTACACATCATCATATGCATTCCCATGTATAAAACTTCCCATTAAACTAGAGTGAGCATGAAGATCGATAACCATGTCTAATTCCATGTTCTAAATAATATCAAATTAATTACTCGTATATTCGAATGTAATAACTGAATCATGATCACCATTAACTCGTACTTTACTGCAGTCCAGTTCGACCAGATAATTCTTCAAAGCGCTCAAAGTTGGATGAGCCCACGGAGATATTTGGTTCCACATACGATTCAGGTCGTATCCCATCAAAGAGCATCTAAAATTGGGGGAAAACATATAACATGTATTTATACTGGTGTAAAAAAATTATAATGTAGCAATGAATCGGATAAGAATAATAAAATTACCGATAGTTTCCTAAATAAATGCCATCCGGGTTGATCATCGGAACAATTTTGATGATGACATGATCCCGGATCGTAGTGGCAATGGAATGGTTGCTGATCATAAAGTCCATAATTCCTTGAGCGACATAAGAGGACGGTGACTCTCCAGGATGACAACGTGCCAAGATTACCACAACCTTCGACCTTTTTCCACTGAGAAGTGCAGGACTGCCAATGGTTATCACTTCCAATTTCCTATTCTGCAACGTATACCCAATAATGTCTCTTCGAAAATAGGGAAATTCACGCTGCTCAATTAAATCCAAATGAGCTTGACATCTAGCGTAGGAGTAAGGATAACTGAATGCAAACTGGTATACATCCTCCTCCCGATCGAATGCAAACGCAAACGATAAAATGTAGTGGTTTCGATGTTCCGGAGATTTGTGGTAATAGACGTATTTGCCAGGCAGCCTTTGCCTGCAAGCAATTGTTAAATATATTTTTAAAACCACAATTACGTGTTTTAGTTCCAGGGGAAAAAAGTTAACTTTCTCTATTCACTATTTTGTTCATGACCGACCACATACAATTTTATTCTCGAAGAACTATTTTTTGTGTACGTATAAAATACCTTTTAAGCTAAACTAATCAAGTATTATTTCAAGAAAAACTAATAAACCGTTACGCTTGTGGGGACGCTTCAAAACCTATAAGACTGAAACCTATTTGGCGGGGAAAGGTAACCATTGATCCCGTATTCAATACGTATAAATTTTCGGCGATCGGTCATGAAAATTAAAAACTACAATTTACCATCTTGGACGACTGGTAGTCTTGACAAGTGGAGTCATTCCATCCCGGAATAGCGTTTTAATTTTGCAGAGGTTTACGATATTGAAGATTACTCTCTTAAAACAGAGAACAATGTTAAAATTATGAAAGAAAAGGGTTATATTTCAGGTTAAAAAAATACTGACAAATGTACTTACTTGATCAGCTCTAACATTATCCACTACGAAATTGAACCATAGCCTATATCTTGGATTGCATGTGTCTGGGCGAATAAATAAGTCATATTCATATTCCGATATGAAATCCACCCGACCAAGATTTCCTAATCAACAGCATACGCAATTCAGCCATTATTACACCAGCCTCATTAAAAAGAGTTCGGATTAAAGTAAATGCAATTTAATAATGAGTTATGAAAACAGTTCGTCGTATAATAATATTTATTTAATTTTCATTCAAATTCTTACCACTTTCATAAGATGCATCAAAGCAGAGATGACCCCGTTTTGCCTTCCCACTATGCCCAGGAGGGCGAAGAACTATTCTTGTTACATTTCCAAGGCCACCTTCAGCATCGCTGTCGTCGCTTTCTAAAAAAATTATAGCATAATAATTACACATATACTTTATGTCACTTTTTTACAACGACAATAAATACAAGACCAAAAGTACCACTAAAAATATCATATTAAAAATGATACCATGTATATGTGATAGTTCCCTCTAGCCTTAAAACTTAACCTGCGAGAAATGATAATTATTTCTATTTTAATCAAAGCAACTAAATAACCTTGTCTTCGAACTTCTATCCTTGCCGGATGATCTAATGGATCCCAAGGTTCCATCTCCATTTTTAAAATGTATTCTTCAACTTGCCAAAACCGTCAAGACAAACTATTATTTTAAACACTTTACAGCATTTCCTCGTAGACCCCTTCTTCCAAAATGCTTCTCTCCTTCAAACAGAGTGAGATTGACTTGAAAAACTCCATGTACAATTTTGAGAAAACTTGAAATTTAAATATTAAACAAAAAAGTTCATTCTTGCAAGGTGGAAATACTTTCACTGCGGCACTTTAAAAAACTCTCTCCGCATTGCAATGCCAAAATGATCACTGCATAATTACCTCAAGTCAAAGGCCTCAAACAGCATATCTTCATAACCTCAATTCATCCTACCATTGCGTGGGTGTAGAATTAAAATACCTAAGCCTTTTACACAAATACACATGTCCTCTATAAATTTATATCCGATATCCTTTCATACTATACTATTTAGCACATACTATCTAATTCCTTAAATCCAAGAAACTGTACTGTAACTGCACGTGCAATACCACAGGTGAATAAATTGAACTCTGAATGACTACACCTGGATATGTATGTACATATGTATGTTTATATACATGCTTGTGAATAAAAGTGAAAACAAAGTTTTATCGAAGAATCCTCAACATCTACATCATCATCATCGTCATCATGCATCTCATGTAGGAAAAGGAACAACAAAGAATGCGTAGCTTCCTGTAACCTCATATTACTAAAACTAACAGGGAAGTCGCAACAGTGGTAAACTAAATTCTCTGAAATTACAAATGCGTTTCCAAACGTTAGGTTTGGAATTAAATAAGTGAATTATAGGTTACAATACTCGGTAGTTCAACAGACTGCCAAATTTTCTATGTATTTTCTAACTGTCAAAAATGTTAACCCTTTTACTGGCATATTGTCAAATTGCATGATTATACCACCAGGCATTAGTAGGAAGTAGGAAGTGGTACAAGCGGTACTACGGAGAAAAGCTCGTTCTGCTTTCATTTCAAGCCAGCAGTCAAATTGATGGAACAAATGTTAATTAATAATTAATCCCTTCACCAAAATCTGACACGAGTCAACCGATCAGGTCGATTTTTTATACTTAAGTAAGTAGAACGTGACTTAGTTGTACTGGCATGACAAGTTGAACCTGGTTGAAGAAAGCGGTTAGACGCTAAAGCACAAACAAATCGATAGAGATTTACTTGATTATGGGTTAAAATTATTATATGCCAGGGGTGGGTGGTACTGAATAAATGATTTCAAATTGTGGTACAGCGATCCCAATAAATAGTCTGTGTGATTTTGATTTTCATAAATTACACTTGGTGAACTTGGGGCCAATGTAAACTTTTAATCCACTTTTACCCTCTACTGCTCCATCTATACTTATCCAGTGTAATAATATACTCCCTCTTTTATGTAGTATATATTCGGTTATTTTGGTAAATGTGTGAGTGTGAATTCTTTCAGTCTGGCTTTCTCCATCTCTTGTAAAATGCAGATAAAAAAATTATTGCAAAGAGAAAATGTTACTTGGTTTTGAATCGTACAACAGACAGATTGATTCATATATGTATGAAAAATGAAGACAGATCGATGTACCAAAAAAAGACGCAACTGCTTCCATACTGTTTCTGCATTAAATATGTAAGTCATGAAATAGTCTTTATAAACTAAAATCACTGAAAACTGAAAAATTAATTATTTCGTCTGAGAACATGAATTCGATCAGTTTGCATTATTTTGGCGCTACTTTGCAGGTTGAGAAGACAAACGTGGTCTTAGCACTTTGAAAATTAACGGTGATTAACTAGTTAGTTTAGTTTAAGCAGGTACATTTTTGCCCTGGATATTATTAAATGGGTCGAGGTTTTGCTGATCAAACTTTTAAAGTTTTGTAACCGTTAAATAATTATAATGATAATTATATCTTTTGTTAAAACATGGTCATGGCAAGTTTTATTGAATTGAACCGTTTATAAGCACAGAACTGAAAGAGCACGAAGTGAGAAATGGGACCAATAAGTCACCTTGAGTGGAAACGAAGATGCTGGATCAATTAAGTGAAAGTGTTTTTATTCTTCACATATTAAAGGATTCTCCCGATAGGCAATAGAAATATTTAATGTATTTGCTTTTTATGAGGACCGTATGATGCGTTACATGCTTTTTCCTTGTATCTAATTGTAAGTTGTACTGACCTTACTAGGAAATTTTGATTGTTTTTGTATCAATACAATACATAGATGCATTGTCTGCTTCACAGCAAGCGAAAGAACTCCGTTTCAGTTCAGCTAAAGAACTTCAATCACGAATTATAGCTTGATTAAATAGTTTAAGAAAACTAGGTAGACTAAGAAACTTTTTGGAACATTGGATGTTCAATGCATTGAATTGCTCCTCGTTGCATATATTCCTGGAAAGTGATGCATGTAAGACCTTGCGAATTGCAAGGAAAGGGATAGGAAACCACCCGACCCTGTACATACACTTTAATACACATTGACGTTTGCTTTGAATTAAATTGATTTCATAAATTGGAGTATAAATGAATTCTCTTTGAAATGGATTAAATGAACATTTAATAGATTTAATGGAATAGTGATCTGCAAGCAAAGTGAAACGATAAACTACTAGAATACATGATAATATGCATGCTGTAACTGTGATTTTGTGATCAGTAACTCCTTTGGTACTAACAACGCCTGAGTTCTCAAAATCCAATTATATTATTGTTAAATCAAACGGATAGTGAATCAGAACGAAAAGAAGAGCATTTCTGGATGAATGCGCTTTTATTCCGTTTTGATAAAATTATAATGAATTTTCACATACAACAGTCTAGTATCACGTGTCTATTTAGACATGCTTACTAGTTTCGTGAAGTACATGAGTACTTCTACTTTCCCTGATTTTTTTTGAAAATCATCGGTAGCTTTTTTTGTTACTTAATTTCAAAGTTTGAAAATTTTGGAAGTAAATATCTAAAAAACTACCCATCTAATTTTTGTAAACTTTGTATCCGAAAATCAAACTATTCTTCCTGATCATGTATGATATTAAAAAATAAAACTGGACCATTGTGCGCTTAACTTTATTTAAAACCAATCACGCAAATCAATTATTTTTTACGTGTCTAAATAGACGCGTGGAGACCTATTTAGTGTCTATATAGATACGTAGCGGACTTTACAAGGCGTAGTTGTACTTGAGCATATCTTGAAATTTTAAGATTTAGGAAATAGAAAATTGTTTTACATTCATGTGCGTTAGTTTTACCCAAAATTTTCAAGTTTTTTTTTAGGAAATGCGGAAAGATTTTTTGAGATTTGGAAAGTGTTATTATCCACTACATGTCGAGATTGAGAAATGGGAGACGAATTTTACAGAGTTTATACGTAGTCTTCCTACGAATGGATTTCCTTCGGAGATACAGAAATTCCCGCCAATTTCGAAAGTTGAAACTACTTCAATTTTTTCCCAAAATGTTATTTTCTGCATTCTACCAAATTGCCATCGAAATATGCAATTTGTGATCAGTTGTTTTTATACTTTGAACTTTATACTTTTATACTCAACTTCTAAAATTTGTTTAGCCTAAAATGGGATTGATCCCAGCAGGATGAACGATAACCAAACGTATACTCCTGGGACTGGAAACTTATTTATAATGAATTTAAATATGCACAAATAATTAATGGTCTTAGAATATATTTATTATACCTGACATTACTAATTACAGCGTCTCCATCAGTATCGCCGTCACTTTTTGCTCCGAAATTTCATTACAGTTTTAAACGGAAAAGCAACTCCTCCCAAACTTTTGGAATAATTCAGATTGTAGAAATCATTTTTATTTTTAAAAATGCTTTTATTCTGTATCACATTTTTTGAAATCAACCAAATTTCATCACTTTCACCAAATCAGTCGTATCGTAAGCAACAGGACAGTAAGCAAACGTCTCTTTGACGAGTTTCTTTCAACTAAACACTCAGTTATGAAAACGGTTTTTTCTGAAAACTCCATTTGACGCGTATATCCTTTTGGTTTTATTATTTTTTCCATGTTTAACCCAGGAAAGAAAAATAAGTAGCTAATAAACGGTTTGGATAATGTCTGAGACCTACTTCCATAATGATAACGTTTTATTCTCTGCTTCTGATGCGAGTGACTTAGATTCAGAATGCAAATGATTCATGAATTCAGGCATCAATTGAAAGAAAATTTGATACACTGGCATGTTACATTAGACATAAAACGTGAAGATAATCAATAAGAGTAGTTTAACATGTTAAAAGCCATGATTTCTTGTAAAATAAATGAATAGACAGCAAAATAGATAGAAGCGATGCGAGTCCTGTCACCATAAAAAGTCATACATATATACATAAGATAGTTATCGTATACATATTTAAACTCAGTTCACAGGATACAAAAAAAAATCACAGTTTTGCCATCCTATTCATTGCCCTTTCTTGAACAAACGACGACACAGCATAAACACATACAAATCCATAACATGTATGTAGATATAAATATGAATATTATTATTACGACGACTAAAAAATCAAATGATGGGACATAGACACGCGCATCTTATTATTATTATTGTTGTGGCAAACTTTTACATTCACCCGAGAAAGAACTCACAAATTGTATTCATATCAGATGCACGCTGCTCTGATGATGATGATTATTATTATTAGCTTATGATGCCGATCAAAATAATAATGGTGATGATACATGTCTGCTTCTTTCTTTTTTTGTCGCCCTGTTTATTCTTTAGAAAATGAAATCCATTTTCACCACCGAGCATATAGTGATATGAAAGCATCACGCCACCAACGACGACGAAATATGTTTCTTCTTCTTTTTATTTTTCTCTAATTCCAAGCTATTTACGCATCATTTATAACTTACGTATAAAATGCTGATGTGCTGATAGATGATGGTGGGAGGCATGGAATGGCATGATGATACAGGTATGGTGATGATGGTGTGCATGCTTTCACACTATTTTGTCTATTTATTATAGTCTTCCTGTTTGTCACGCATTTCCTTTTACACCGGCACCCAGTGCGGCTCCTGTTGGCTGTGTTTTGTCTGTTTTTTTGTTATTGTTGCATGAATATGTGTTATCATTTTCCCCCCTGTATCCATTATGCTAATAATAATAATATAGTGTTTTTTTTGTGTGGAAAGAATTGATTGTATCACAAAAAAGCAGAGGAAGAGAGGGAGACAGAAAGGAAAAGTAAAAGCATCAAGTTATTTCTTGTACGTGACAACAACGAATAACGTTACAAAAACATCATGGGACATGCTAAAATCCAAGCTATGCAAAAAAGAGTAAGTGTAATATTTTTGGTTGTGGTGATGATGATGTGATCATGCCTTGTTGAGGCAATCGTAGGTCCACATTCCACAATGAGAGAGGAGACAAAGAAGATTGCTGAAATCAACGTGTTTCTTTTGTAAATCAATGCGAAATAAGATTGCTGGCAAAAGAAACAAGGATTCATCCCTGCTGTTATCAATCATCTATGACGACCGTAGTTTTGTTACAATTTAATCGCTTTTTTTAGGGACGTGGTTGAAGCAAAGTAAGTATAGGTGTAAAAATTGGGTGTTTGTTTATCTGTTTTCGTAGACAGGGATAAGTCTTTGTGATATGGCGCTAATGTAAAGACATACACTACCCTTATTTGAATTATGCTTAAACTGGTCCTAATTTTATTGGTCCGGAATTAGCTCTAAAATTAAGACCCTATCAATTGCAATGGAGGATTCATAGTAAAAAATAATTAATCAAATCAGTTCGCAGAATCCAAAATGTTCTCTTGTCCATGGATTACCCTTTCTTCGCTAGAAATATGGCAAGGTGACATTCAAAATCAGCAGCTTGTTTTTAACCGTTGAACATGTAAAAATCCCAGAATGCAAACACGTATTATTCTTTTCATCTCGCGGTGTACCAGATATATAAAAGTCGGAATGATAGCACACCATATATGTATCTTACCGACCGTGTGTAAATGTAAATCAAATTTTCTATCTCACATTATACCATGAAATCAGATTATTTTGGTTGAACAAATGTAGCAATGAACGCAAGAAGGGCGGATCTTGAGAATTGACCGTTGAGAATTCACCGTGCTTTGCTTATGGCAAATGCTTAACGGTCAATTCTCAAGATCCGCCCTTCTTGCGTTCATTGCTACAAATCATTATTGTTTAAGTTTAATTAAAATTGTATCATGTTATTACATGAATACTTAATATGCCACATTCCCAACCAGACTTTTTCTTGGAATCCCAAAACATCAGTTTTAGCAAACTAAATTAAACTAAATGTATAACTATTTATTAGATCTTTAGGGAATCACTCTGTAGGCTGTTATATATGTGCATAGATATATGTAATGTAAAATGAATATTGTATGCACGTATATGGATTACATTACAAAAACGAGTAAGCTGATTTGCACATTTCAACAAAAGTTTGATGCGTATTTATGTTCTACAATTTTAGCATTTAATTAAATTGGATCTTGCATAGAAATAAGCTGAATCAGAAACCCTAACTCGAGAAGGGGCCCCCAATTTTATAGGTAAAATTATGTATTATAAATGCACACACATATATATATATATATGTATATAAACTGACTATTGCGAAATATCCACATGCATTGCATTGCACATACTATGTATATGTAGGTATTGATATGTATATAATAAACATATGTATATACACATGAAGTTTTGGTAGTCACGACACGACATTCTGGATACCCACGCTGGACTCACATGCCAATTAATTATTAACAGGTAAACTGACTGTTAACACCAGGTGTACACCTATACACGAGTAGTATGCACATAACAACATTATATTATGGTACACGGACTCCAGCCTAAATTTAAAATAAATATAAAGTTGGCAAACTTTGCGAAGAAGTTATGTAACACTCCATAAAATTAGCAAAGCATTATTGATAAAAACTTGAGTACACAATTACACATTTGTATGCATAATGAAGTGTCATTACTCCAAATTATAATGGTTCCTGCTTTAACGCATGAATCATTAATTTGGTTTTGGTTCAGTGATACCCAATACATCTATAATTTTCTGCATCACCGTATAGGTACATTTAGTAGTAGTAATGTTTTTACATGCATACCTTTATGTCATATACATACATATACTTGCTGTCTATATTTTCTCCGTATTGAATAGAAGGGTTGGAGAATACATCTGAAGAAAATTGGTAAACTCGATCCATTCACAAAGATTTTGAAAGTAGTAAAACGATAATTCATCTAAAATCATTAATCCGGCATCCATGGCAGCTATAAAGAAAACAGAAATCTGCTGCTGTTGCGTTTGATCATGATCAAAGTAAACCAATACAGACAGATTAACAAGAAAAAGTCATTGGCCGACAATGTGTAGAATTAACAAATTAATGAGCATTTTTATAATGCTCCACGTGCATACATGAGTACATGATTGTAGTATAACGTAAAATACCTACTACCTTACCGGGATACGTTTTCTGTTCGGACGTCCCGCTGATTATCATTATGATTGCGAAATGCACCCATGTATTCCTGCTTGTCCTTCAGTAAAATTCACCGGTTTTGCTCGGCTCTTCGCCATTATTGTGGGTGAGTGAGTGAGAACCCGATCACGTTCTCGTTCACTCCGAGAGGAAATCCAGTGCTCGTACAATAAAAAAAACCGCGACACTGCAGTATTTTCCATGAACACTAAAGTAAAAAAAATGAACGGATACAGATAATGTCGAATGGTTACATATTATTCAGATCATCATAATCTTTAGGGTATTTAAAACAAAAAGTTTGTGATGACATTTGAGTTGTATACGTTAACTGTCTTCTTACCTTTCTTTACTTTCTCTCAATGTACGGAGCTCATTTTGTAATTTACAATTTAACAATGGGAGAATATAGAGTAGGGATATTGTTAGTCGCAGTACGCTTACGATAATACTCGTTATGATGACCTGCTATACCCCCATGAAAGGCTTTAAAAAACATGTAGGGTACAAGACTTGTATACACAACGATTCATTCAAAAAATAACACGGACATTTCTCCAATATTATTTTTTACTGTTCTGTTTCGTTTTATGTTCTTCTCCTCCTCCTGCTTCGTACGGGGGGAGACACGCTAACAGTAATGTATGAAGAAAGCGGTAGTGTCGTATTGGTAAAGTAAACTAGTTTGGTGTGGGGGTGTTGTACTGCTAAATATCATAGTGAAAGCATTGAATGTCGCAGTGGCAGGGTTGTGTATGAAACATGTAATGACAATATACATAAAGACATTCCATCTCTCATAAAGGCTTGTTGCATGCATGCTCTTCATAATGTTCTATTATTCCGGGTATGATAATGCCCGGAATGTTAAAGTGGGTACTCTGTACATTATGGCATGACATGACATGGTATGGTAGAGGAGGGTGATAAAGTTTTTCTATGAACGGGTCTATCTTGAGTCGAGTCTCTGGAGAAATGTTTTGCTGGAGTTGTGTGTACCCGCAATATATTCTTGCTCATGGTACTTTCCAATTCGCTGTTGTACTAACTGAACTTTTGCATTGACGAGTTTACCAACTCAAATTTTTGGTAGGATCATTTAGTTCCTGCACATCCAACTCGTCAGTTGTGTTCTCTTATCCGTTTGTAGAGGTTCGTCGTCACTCGGTATCCTTTCGTTGCTATTGTCTTTTTCTCCTTATTTTCATCAGTTATCCCAGATTCATTTTGGTAATAAATTGTATTGTTGTCACTAAATTGTCAACTGTCAAAAATATATTTAAAAAATAAATAAATCCACAGAGAAAAAAATAAACAGACTTTTTGACCGTCTAGTTGTCCAATTACTACTACTACTACTTCAGTAATCTTTAAATAGATTATCCACACAAAAAAACACTCTCTGTCTATATATCTATCTCACTACTTTCATCCTTTTTATAAAAAAAGGAAAAAGAAACATCTACCAGGTAAGCTGGAAAACCAACTTTTTTATTTTTTTCAGTACTTTTACTTTTGTACTTTTTTGCTTTGCCGTCATTTGATTGAATGAATGCACTTTGCTTTCCATGTAAAACTATTATATTTATTAAGTTTCATATACGCATTTATTTACATCAATCATAGAGTTGTAATTTTTGATTTTGAATATCGAGTGACAAATATTTCCTGCAGTCAATTTTGACAAAAAAGTGAAAGCGTCCTAAAAAAATTCACCAGAAATATTGATTCTTGTGCCGCTATACTGCATCATCATCATAATAACCTTGGAAGCAAAATTTATTACTATACAATTAAATTTAATAGTGAAACTTAATTTCTCATTTTTAAAGTTCTCTAAGTTGTTATTAAAAATTTCTTTGTAAAATTACATTCAGTAAAGCAAGTGATAAAAGTGTCATTTAATATTAAAAACACAAAAAAATATCTATCCATTTTTCTAGCATTATTGTTGGGTGGGAATACCAATTGGAATAAAAAGTTTACAGGTAAAAAAAATCTATTTAGAAATTTCGTAGCATTTAATTCTACATATTATATTTATATACAAATATAGACATACACATACTTGTACATTTTCTCTATAATACATTTTGATGTCTTACAAAAATAATCGATAGCTCAGAAAAAGGCTTTTCATATCTTGTAACTTTGACATGCACATACGTACATAGCACACGCACTCATTACATATTACAATACATTTCAAAACAAGTGACAAGTCTGTTAGATCAATGACATGTGAACAATAACGTATCAACTACGATTGATACAACTGTCATTCCACTGAACTGTCATGTCGTTATTGTAGGAGAAAGGACAGCATTTCTTTAAAACTGCAATGCGTTTTTCTTTAAAAGAAAAATCAATTCAAAATAACTTGCTTGTGCGTGTGTATGTATGTACTTATGTATGTTACGCTTAAAGTTTGTATTTAAGTAACCTATCTACTTAATTGTTTTCGTGCATTTTACATCGGTGCTCCTGCCAAACTGCAATCGACTTGACACAAGTTTACATGCATACTTGAAGTATTAAAGCATCAAAAAAAGAGTGACGCATTAAATTGCAGGAATCATTATCTCATACTTGATATAGTTCACCAGTTTAATCAATATAACCTTTCTGTCTGTATGCCTTTTCAAGCAGTGCTTATTTTGATTTTTTTCAGGAATGTAAAAATTATTTTTAAAAGAATACGCCACAAACATTTATAACATGCCGGGTGCTTACCTCAAGTACACCGAAGCTGCGCAGTATCCAATAAAAAATCTATATCCCGCTCCTTATTTACATGAAAATACATTTCTCTGATGATAAAGCTCCTTATCTTCCATTCTACTTTCAATTATTAGCAGGGTCGCAGTGTGCTAGATAACAGGTTGTAAGTATTTGCCGCTATACATAATAATTTGACATATTTCACAAGTCCTTTTGTGATATTAGTCTTTCATAGAAAAAGATATTACTTTAATTACACAAATTTAAAGCTTCCTTAAGTATACTTGTTTATAAGCTAGTGGAATATTATACCGCAAAGAACTCTTCTATTTTTTCTTCTATGAACGCCGCGCCGCGATAAAACGTGTTGTATTTTGTACGCAAATAAGCGACTAAACATTATGACATGTTAAATATTTGAAACTTCTTTTTTAAATCTACGTTCACCGTTTTAGAGATTTTTTATTCTCTGGGTCTCATTGAAACGAGTAAAGGGGTAAGTTGGCCTAGCTGAGCTGTTGCTGGTAC